>JAQFYE010000851.1:0-28658 GCA_034694305.1 Protaphorura glebata | reverse complement strand
CCTTGAGTAGATGAGGACTCCGAAGGAATTCCTTGTTCTTCATCCATTAGTTCGATCAGTTCTATAGTGTCACCTAACAATTGAAAAAATAGGTAAATGTGGTCAGTCGGACTGTCGGACCAAGAATGAGTTATTTAAAATCGTCATATTCCGAATCCCTAACATTTCTGTTGATCTACAAGAAAACCAATATAATTGTTATTGTGTAACGGTTTATAAACGAACACTTTTTTAAACACCCACTAATTTTCATTTTACGGACACATAATCTTTTGATTAGACTAGTAAAGAACCCGATCCGTAGGAGAACTATTAATTTCATTACACTTCAGAAAGACACAGTAATAGGCATAGTGCTAATTCCTGTATACTAGTTTACTAAATTAAATGAAAAATTGTTACATACTCCTAAGCAGACCAGGTACATTTTAATTTCGAGTGTACTGCATACATCAGTAAATATGATGCTATAATTGTATACACTTAAACGAAAAAATTATTTACTTTCAATTTGATCCGCATTATGGTCACCGATCTTCGACCTCTGAATGGCCGATCTAACTCCCTCTGGAACCTTTTTGCACTGACCGAACAAATGATTTGTCATCTTTGTCGCGTTTCGTCGATAATGTGTGTCACAATATTTGCATTTAAAAACTTGCTGACCATCTTGCTTTCTAAATGGTTCGAAGTGTTGGTCAATGCGTGATTTTGGCCTGCCCATGATGAATTTCAGTCTCTTCAAGACGTACTAAGCGAATGTTCGAAATTGTACTCCCAAGTCCCAATCACAACTAGTCACAAGTAAAACAAAAATGGGGAACCAAACTATTTTTGGTAAACTGGACGCGAAGGAATGATGTAAAAACTCATTTTTATTGCACAGGTGTTGTTGAGTGTTGTTGTGTGAATGTTATTTTGAATATTTAAAAATAAATTCCCGCGGGAAAATAAAATACGTTTCCGGCAATTTTCCCGGGAATATTCCTGGGAATTTTCCCGTAAGTTTCTTCCCGTCACAACCCTAATCATGATTCATGACTAGACTTACACTATATTTCTAGGTGGTCAGCTAACTTGACTGAACAAAATTTTAACAAGGAAATTACATGGACTATGATTTCGTTGTACACATGCAGCAGTATGTATTTACGTATGTCCACGTGAAATTACGATATAGAACGGAACCTCGAGTGGAATTGGGTGTCCACCTATACGTATGTGCATTATCATAATGTAGTTCATCGCAACTTCGCAACCACATGAATGGGTTTGCGATAGTTTCATTCATACTGCGAACTCAACTGACGTATAAGATATTCCATGGAAGATTCTAGCTCAGTACTAAATAGTATTGACAATTTGGACGTTAATATTGAGGTTCTTAAATGTGTCAATAGTAGGCAATGATGATGTTGGGACAAGGTATTAATTTGGAAAATTAATAGGTAATTTCACACGCTACAGGGTGGCTCATAAAGTCTTAACCTTCTTACCTTAAGACCCCAAAAAGCGAATATATACACTTTCATAGAATTTAATACGGAATATTTAGAGTCTTTCAAGCACATTGCACGCGATGAGTCACAATCTTTAAAAACACCCCTGGGATAGAAGCAGCATTGAATTTACCGTAGTTATTCTATTAAAAACCCGGGCTTCTATTCATACAAGAAGATTCAGAGTTCAAAGGCTTTCACCACTTTCTTCGTTAAGATGTATGCACTCTGGCTGGGTGAAGCTGGGTGAAAGCTGGAGAAAGACCCCGCGGAATAAACACATTAATGTCGCGCAATACCTCTTATTTCTTCTTCATTGTCACACGTATAATTTTCTTTTTCTAAACCCGAGGAAATTATGCTTGAGTCAAAAAAATAAGGTAAATTTAACAAGTTAAAATCAGTCATGTTAGAGTTTTATTTTGTTTATATTCGATTTTAATACTGTTTAACACATTTAACATTAATACTTCAACGAGATCAACTGTATGTCCGAATCTTTCCTCTTATCCATGGCAAATAGTAAACTATTCGCGAGTAAACATCCGGATAACCTGGTCGATCACATCCTGAACCAAATGATGTAATTCCAACTAAATGCCACCGACCGTCCATAAAATTACATTGTAATGGCCCACCGGAATCACCCTGTGCGAAAAAAAAATTTGTTAGAATAATATCGAGATTAATACTCAGCAATCGCATAATTTATAGAAAAATACTTTTGTAGCTAATTGATAGTTCACCAACATTATAAAATATAGCTGTGTTTTGGTAATTGTTCCAAATCAAAATATATGAGAATCAGTAAATATGAATATTGCCCTCATAGAACTCAGAAGGTGACTTTAAACTTTATTTTTCTAAGGACCGAACTATGCCTGAAAACTTACATAATATATTTCATTATATCATCATACATTATATATTTCAAACATTTTGGCATCATCAGATTTTCAATAATTAGTCGAAGTACTTCCGTTGAAAAACAACCACACTATGCCATTTTTTATCGTTAGTGTTTCCACTTCGTTTCATCTTCTTGAACTTTACAACACTTTACAGCAGATTTCGTTTTTTTTTGCAGGTTTCAGTTTCGCAAACATGCGAATTAAAAATGAGCCCGCACGTGTGTGTTGTGTATGTGTATAATATGTATTATGAACATGTACTTTTTAATTTGGAAAGTAATATAATAATATACTCGGGGTTATATTCGGGACATTACTCTATATCATATCTTGAGTTGTGGGGTGATAGATTACAAATACCACACATTCTTTGTCAAATAATGGCTTTTCGTCTACATCTACGAGGGAGAAAGCCTCGCAACCCTGCCATGCAGGTTCAGAATTATTTAAAAAAGTATGCGTGGATAAATAGATTCTGTGTTTGTTAAAATCATAGGTGGTAGCCGCCGCTAAATAAACTTGGTTTTATCGTAATTGTAATGTAGCTATACACAGTTGACTTCAAAGTAGAAACCAGTAGAGAACATTTAAATAAACTTACAACACATGTTCCTTTGCTGGTTTTTTCATCAAACGGCCCAGCACACAAATGATAGTTCCGGATTCCAATTCTGTATGCCTTCTGGTACAAGTCGTTACATTTCTGCTGGGAGACGATGTCTACCCAAACCTGAAGAAATTTCATCATTACAAATCAACTGAAAATCATTCGAAAATACTATTTAAAAACGTAATGTTTAATTCTCATGCTATCTTTATGGTTCTCTAATTAAGGCGGACAAGAAGTCCGAACACTTTCTCCGAAAAAACTTTCCCCATTAAAAATTTAATTGCAATAATTTCCTCGTTTTATTTTGTCAACTGGCCAATAAATCACAAACATTGGATTAACCTATCAGATTTTGATTGTTGATTCAGGGGAAGAGCATTAAGGTGGGCGTGATAAGATGTTAATGCAAAAATGTAGTCAAATTATTATACAGTGATTAGCTCAATAAAATGTAAAAGGTTTTATACCAGACGACCGAATGCAGAGGATCGATTTCAAGTTCGTGTGAATAGTGAAACGCTATGCTAAACAGGAATAATAATTATGATTGATGATTGATAGAAGTCGTAATAAATTACGTATAATTTATTATATCCGTTTGTTATACCTGTTGCATTTTTGATGAAAGTTTCCCTCTCGGTGAGTTCATTCTATATAAGAAAATATGGATAAATATTTTGTATACAGGTTTATATACAAAATCAAACTCACCCCCAACCTGTTGCCACACATTTTAAACCTGTCATGTTGAAGGACAACATTGGCTCATCATCATTCGGAAGACAAACCGGTGCTATTGTTGGGGACCATTTTAATGGTCGTGACAACTTTGCGAGTGCTGTTTACGATGCAGAACAAGAACAAGATCATGAATGAATCATACAAACTATGTAGACACACATTATTTACATAATTTTGAGTAAAGATCCAAACAAGATCAGATGTGCGCTCTTGAAGTCAGATTTTTTATTAGTTTGAATTTGAAACTCGAATATCTGAATATAAACAGATCGTGGTGGCAATTCAGTAGTATTCTCAAGTAGAATTCAATATGACCGATGGAATAATTTCTGCGTATTTATATCCTGCGTTAATTGGACATGATGGGTTGAAAATCATTCGTTCAATAGAATCGCTGCTTTAAGGTATCTCTGGTGATGTCGAATAACAATGTATAGGATTTAATCCGATAATGTATGGATAGATACATTTACAAATTATCTGAAACCGGAAACCGGCTAGCAATAGCATTCAGATTTCAAGAACGCATATATTGGGTGATGCCCTAACTGTAGTACGTAATTGCCAGATCTGCCAAATATTCATCAAATATAGGGGAGTAAAATATTTCCATTAATTGAGCATTAATAAAAAATCTCGACGCTGACTAAACAATGAATCGTATAGGATATTCATACTACATATCTGATTCTAATAGGTCGCCTGCCTGAAGTCATGTATAGGATGTTCGTGTAACAAAATTATTTCGGTTTAATAAATTCGGACGCTTCATTCATAACGATTTTCTCAACACACCTATATCATTGTCAAATTCTTTGAATCTCTCATGAACAAATACTCGAGAGACTCCGATCATTTTCTCCGTGCCCTCAGTTTTGGATCGATCATATTCTCCAGCTAATACAAACCAGGAAGTTCCATATCCCAGTCTGAAAAGTCGACTGAAATTCAAATATAAATATTGCCGTCGTGAATAAATGGTCTTAAATGTACAGCAGAATTTTGTGATTCGTCAGCTTTTTTTTGCAGTTTATGGTACAATTAAAATTATTAATTTGTGTACTTTTACTTTTGAATACAATGGGCTGCGGTCAGAACCCATTGCTTTCCAATGAGTACACCACCACACCAGTGTCCTACGAATCCCATCGTTGGATGCTTCAATTGTAGTGAAATCTGCGTGAAATAAAGTATCAATTGGTACCACCATAAAAAACAAACACTAGGGTTGGATGAAACCTGTGAGGTCCACCGGCACCCCATTCATTCCTGGCATGGCATTTTGTGGTCGTAAAAAGTAAAAGGGAAATAATTGACAATGGGGAAAATTGACATTATGTTAATACGGTGTACGGTGTACGTCAAAAATGTAATTTATTTGACATTGCGTACATAATTTTTAGGTCGAGACAGGGATTTTGTATTATTTATGTTCTAAAAGTAATACCTGCCATGGCCAAGCCCCAGGTTTACTGTCTTCACCATTAACAATACGACCATGAGGACCAGATGGGGTCGAATACATTTCATTCTCCAATTTCATTATGCGGGAGTTCATTCTTGGATTCTTTTCAAGCGCGGAGAAAGCACGGGTTGCATTGAATTTCACCGGAATTTGGAGGTTTCCATTTGACCTTGACGGGTTTCTTGATTGTCGATGTGTATAGAAAATACTTTGACCACATTCTGTCCAGGAAGAACTAAACTTTAATATCATTCATTTAGACAAGCTAGGTCAAACACAAACCATACTTGAATCAATAACTCTAGGTAGCGATACTTATTTTTCAAAAACTGGCGTGGACTACATTCATGATTTTGGGCAAACCTCCGATTAAAGTGGTAATTACACTGGCAATCGATTGCTTGAAATGGCAGAAACGACTATCTAAATGTCACTTTTCTGCAATCACGTGAAACATTTCAAGGGTCGGGGGAAATTCTATTTCAACTAAATAGAGCAATTACACTTGAAATCTGTTGCATGTGATTTCAGGCCGAATCAGCTGAGGTCACTGAAAAGTGAAGTCGAATATTTTGAATTATGAAATTTGAATGAAAAACCGCCCGAGGTGACATGGTCGGATTGACTGAAATGGCTGAAATGACTGAAATCAAATCGCCAGAGAGCGATTTCACGTCAGGGACCTGCAATCGTTCGAAACGTTTCTAGCCCTTTCTATTACAATTCGTTTCAAGGCTCATTTCAGGCGAAATCATTTCCGGTGTAATTGTTGCTTAACAGTCTGAACATTTGTGACATGACCTGTCAATTCTAGAATCTCCCGGTGAGGTCAACTCTACAGTGTTTTCCTCTATTTATTATCTGATCTGTTCATTTAATACAGACTCAACATGAGGCAGAACAACAACAATCTCAATTCTTTAGATTTTTTGGCAAAAACATGCAAGTCCTGATTATTTTTAGAAAAATCATGAGATCATCATTACATCATATTATACCATTTTCATTGTATCTAACTGGAGAAATTTGACCAACAAGCTTCAAAGTATAAACTGAAATTCTTGACCGCAATACCCGAAATTAAACTAAGCAAGTTCAGAATATATTTTAGAGGTTCACATATTCAAATTACAATTACAAGATTTGAAAATAATGTTCATGCCATTTGAATGAGGTATCGTCGCTGAAACAATTTTTTTTTGTTTCTGCAAGTGGTTGGTAGGTTTCTACTACTTAATGTGCGTGTGGCACAGAAAATAGTACTAATAAAAAATTCAAGAATTTGTTCTCCTTGTAACACATACAGACGGAATACAATAAATCAATAGTCCAAATGCTATTTAATGTTCGACTCTCCTTATTCTAATAATACATACATACATTGCAATATTTCCCACATGTTGTACTGTGAGATACTTCAAGAGTGAAAATGTCATACCATACGTGTGAAATGTCTAATTGCCAATTTGTTGAAATTAGTACTGATGTGAAAGGATGAGAAATTGTCGCTATTTGTGTTCGCAATTCGCATCTTGACTTCAATTCTAATTCGTATATTACTAATAGGAATAAGTCTGTAGTAGCAGTGCAGTAGTAGCAGTTGTAAGATGCATTCGAGTACAGGTGCACAGAAATGGCAAGCGATCAACTTGGATTTTTGTCAAACAACATCATAAATGCATATAAAATCACAATTCATATTTCGAAACGACTAGAAAATTAAATCCCAAGTACCGTTCCTGATGATGTATAATTTCCCCGAATAAACAAATCTCGACATTTCTAGGAATCGAGAACTGGATTACAACGGAACTAACCACTACAATTCATTTGACTATGATATATCTATATTCTAACTTCGATTAATACTTCATTGGAAAATTGCTACAGGTTGTAAGTTAAATTCCCAAATCCTTCCCTCATTTCTTACTTTGAAATCTCAAAATTCAATTCGTATCAATTCGAATTTCAAATCGTTTCTAAGAATTAAAAAAAAATCAATACCGAGTGTCCACATTGTATTGGACTACCCATACAAAAAAGTGAAAGGACATTCTTCCAAGTGAAGTGTGAAACGGTTTTTGTCCAATGGAGTATTTTCCTACTACCAGAGGTACCCTCTCTAGGCCAAATAGAGATGGGAATTGGGAAGTAACCCAATCGAAAATCCACGACAAGGTGTGACCATGCTTGTGAATTAGTGAGGATAATTACATCAACAATTTCGTGAAATTAAACCCTTCTTGTGAACTTATATCTTATCAGTTTCTTTTCGAGTTAAGGTTACGAAATTCTGATTGGATTCAGTAAGTCCAATGTGTTATAAAAAGAAATTCAAATACAGTTGTTCAAAAAGTAAACAAACTCATTAAAAATAAGATAAAGTTTAGTCTGATCCCAATTCAACATTGTACTGCCGTGAATTGTAATACGTACGAATGCGGCCCACCTTGCTGGTTCGTAAATAGTAAATTGAATAGAGAAATAGTTTCAGAACTAGACCAGAGTAAAATAAATTGAATGTCACGGTTGAATGCTTAAAGTGGCGAGCACGTTTTTGAAGAGAGGGTAAACTGCAGATCTCATTCTTCAGTCCAACACTTATTTTGAAAGCTAACAATTCCTCACTCTAGAAAATCTTAACAATAAATGTTATTTCTTTAACAATACAAAAGTGTGCTAAGAATAGAGGATAAGCAACGTTATGTGGTTCACCTCTGCATACATAAACATAACAATCGATCATCTCCCTATTGTGCAATACAGCACGGTCTGGGAACATTACGATCTTCCACTTGTGAGTGACTATATTGTTACCCTGCATTCTCCTAAATCTTTCTTCGCAATTTTATAAAAATCGATTCTCTGCCAAATTCTTTGGAGACAAATGGATTGAGGTGATTATATATCCACACACAAAGAATCTTTACTCAAGCTTTGGAAAATCAGAATGGAATAGTTTCTTCCATATTCCTGCATTCAAACCGAATTTTTCCAAAACTCAAGATAATTTTCCAGAAATATATTAGAAATATATAAATATATTATATTTAGATAAAAAGAAATACTTTGAATTTTGTTAAATTCTGTTCGAAATGTTTACATTTTAAGTAGGGGTTTTTTGGAAGTTCGAGTTGTTGGAGCTATTCTATAACAAAATGTAATTGTATTCTGTGTCTTATGGCAATTTTCGATGGAAAACGGAGACTGAATAAAAATTTGGTTTAAAAAAAAACCACAGAAAATTCAAAATAAAGAAATGAAAATGAAAAATAAACAGCCTTTTCCAGGTTATTGTTAGATGGATGTAGCATTTCTAAACTTGGTCACCAGGTCAAAAGGAAATGCAGTTCTAGTATATTTCTACTCTAGAATAATATTCCATTAGTTCAAATTATTCCAAGGATTATCGAGATGTTTCTTTTTTTGAGAACCACAATAAAAAAACAGAAAAGATTATATTGCTTCGGCACTTCATCTTTAATAACAAGACAAAACGTTATTTCTTAATCGAAATGATTAGACTCCCATCCGTGAAATGATTTGGAAATTTTTACCTGGACTATTCTCTGGCATCATTTGACAATCCACATCATTTTGACTATTTCTAGCACAGAACACCCAAACTCCAATAAAAGCAAATAGCTTTAGTCCACTAATCATTGTATTAACAAATCTTCGTCTCGAATTTGACTTTTATCAAATTCTGAGCACATGTATGAAGATTACGCTGTAAACGTGTGGGTAAAAAACGTATCACGACAGCAAATTATTTTTGAAGTGTTCCTTGTCTAACACTTGTTTTACAGTGAGAGGAAAAGTGAACAGGGTGCCAGTGATGAGGCAGTTAACTAATGTTTGTTTCTTTTCTGCTAAACAAGACTGTGAACATGAACTTCAGCAATAATTTTGATGATGGAGTAAATCTCAGGTAGTTTAAGAAAATTATGACAAGGATTTTTTCTCTTTTTATGACCGCCTGTTAACAAGTTTTCCATTATTGCCACAGCTCCACCATACAGACAACCTTATGCAATTAACTATCAACAGTGATCTTCTTGTATCTCTAATTTCTGTATCGCCTATCGTTGCCAATATATAGGACAACAATTTGTGGTTGAAAATGAAAGGAAGGAAATCGGACGAGTTCATAAACACAATAAGAGAAATTTCTCAATGCAATGGTATAAAACACTTAAGGAGGAACTTGACCGACGACGGCAAAACTCACTCAATCGTATTCACTGACACTTTTCAATAATGACCAACTAATAAACGTAATTACGACGGTGACGACAAAAAAACCTTGCAAGTTTTTTGCCTGTTACAATTTTTTATGTTATAAGTTTCTACACTTATTTTGCGTCTGATGACATGTTCGTGTTGACATGAGAGGTCGTTGTGACAAGACTGCTACGACTCTGACTTGTCTAAGACCAAAAAGTCTTGAGATCCCAGTGGGATGTTAGTTGAAGTATTTTCCAATCTAATACAAACACCACATACATACGCAAAATTTTTCCCCATGTGCCTTGTATCAAACCCACCATCCCAATTGTAGAGTTTGAAAATTTAAGAGGAGAGACAGGACATTACTTGTAACACAGTAACCCTTTTTATACTGTTATTTCCATGTGAATTTATTTTAGTAGATCAAAATCAGAGATCAGTATCTCCCAGGCAATTAACTACGCTCCTCGCGGTAGGTAAGGATTCAATTTTGCGACAACTTTGCGTAGTTTGATAAGTGGGATCCAACTATGAAGTATTATGCAAGTTTGTATCTGAATGCCCGTAATTTAACACAATCAATGCAATGCCTGCACAACGGAATTACAAAAAAGTGTACAATAATTGAAAGGTTTTACTTATTAACTTGACATTTTCAAAAATCATTAAACTTCATAATTTAGGAAGTCTTTTCTATTTGGGGGAATTAATATTTTTCAGAGGACATGAGACCGAAAATAATACATTCTATCCGTTTTTCGTAAAATTAAAGGTACTGTCAACTGGTAATTACACCTGTAATCTATTGCTTGAAATGGCTGAAATGACTCGAAATTCAAAATTTCCTGCAATCACGTGAAATATTTCAAGGGTCACGGGAAATTTTATTTTAACTAAATAGAGCAATTACACTTGAAATCTGTTGCACATGATTTCAGACCGAATCAGCTGAGCTGAATTAAAAAGAACTGAATAATTTGAATCTCACGCCGAAGGTCACATAGTCGGATTGACTGAAAATGACTGAAATGACATCGCCAGACAGCGATTTAATTTCAGAGACCTGCCATCGCTGAAAAATGAGCCTGCAATCGTTCGAAACGTTTCAGCCTTTTGTATTACACCAGAAACGAGACCTCTGAAACATTTCACAAATTCGTTTCAAGGCTAGTTTCAGGTGAAATCATTTCCAGTGTAATTGCGGCTCTAGAAAACATTGTGGTGACTTTAGTGTTAAACTTAGGTGATACTTTCGAGTCCTATCCTATCTGTACTATTCAACCTTTTCTTTCTTATCTGAAAGTTTAAATGTATAATCAGATCTGAGATCCTATTTGAAAATTCTAGAACAAAACTCGGAGACATCTATAGGACACCACATTTCTATTTTGATAGTTGTACGATACGATACCGTAAAATAGACATACATCAGACATCTGCGGAATCCCGCAGTATAATAATCCAAAGAGATAGGACGTGAGTACATTTTTATCGAATGATGCGCATAAATATCTGATCGGATCGGATGGCGCTTGAAATTCCAATTGATAAATCTAACAAATGTGGCTCATGCTTGATACATCCGAAATCACGATTGAAATTGTACACAATTACTAAACTGGGCTGACTGCTTCCGTGCTTCCAAACGATTATCTAGGAGTCACTGATTAATTGCCATGTTACAATTTAATCAGTACAATTACTCCCAAAACTCATTTTGACTTCATTAAGGGTCAATCAAAAGTAGTAATTATCTTGAATTCTAGCCTACAGCAACAACAACCTGCTTGTCTATAAAATTGAAGTGAGCTCGCACGCCAACGCCCCAAGCAAGGATTGAATGAACGTCTGTGAAAGAAAACTTTTTGAATAAAAAGAAAATCCTAAAAGGTCATCCAATAACAATTAGTCATTTTCTGCCCCAATTTTTCCAACAAGAGAAAAGCATGGCTTCGCACGAAACAAATGAAAATACTTTCGGCTGCTCCACTCTCGGGCATGGTAAAAAATGGAATTAAAAGACAATGATGCAAGTAAAAGACTACACTTTAGATCAATTGCATGCTGCAGGCTTTAAAAGATAATACACATTAATGGAACCCTTCCTCTGATTGTCTGGTACACCTTGTCCTACAAGGTAGTTTCAGCAAGTGCGAAAATGTTCAATTTATTGGTTTTTCGTGTCTTTAATCGTGTGGTGAGTATCAAAATCAGAAAATAAACCCAATGAAGTGTCTGTAATCCCAATATACCGATTTTGAATCAGACATGCCATTTTTTTTCTGACTTTTCAGTTTTATAGAAAGTTCTCTTCATCTAACACGGAAGAGACGAAACAATTCGGGAGAATCACAACACATTACTATAAGTTCACATATTGGGAACGGATGATTTTCTCCGTATGAATTTGTAACACCTGGGAAATCTCCCTCGTTAGTTAAAAACAGTATGGGCAGGGCAGTACAGGACTGCAGTACATAATAATGATAAGCTTGACAAAAAAGAAAAGAAAGAAGACAAAAACCAATGTTTTCCCATGTATGTTTCGCTTACTACTTTACTTGAGCTTTTACGTGTCAAACAATGGGTTGAATGAATGGAATCGTGTTTCTTGGTTCCATCATCATCGTGTGTTCTAATTCAATGCATGAGGGTGTATTAACAGTTAGCCATGTGGTATTCCTCGAAACAAAACAAAAAATTCTGCACGCAAGATTTCGATATCGACCATCAGAGGTGATAGGATTAGATAGTGCACGAGGAAATGTCTTGACAAAATGCAATTAAATACGAGCACCCTTTTCACCTTTACGATCTATTCATTTATCACGCCATTAACCACCATGAGGGCGTTAATCAACATCATAAACTAGATACTACGTTGTAAAATCCGTGAAATTGCTAGTAGTCAAAATTTGGGTCAAAAATCAATGATGATACACTAAATTCTTGTTCTCGTTTTTCTCCCACGAATTTAATCTTCGTGTTATCGTGTTAAGAGCAAAAAGGGTAACTCAATAAATTAGAAACTTAGAAGTCCTGAATAGTCGAAGATATTCCTTGCAGAGTATATGGTAACCATTCAGATTATGACTGTACTCTCTGGGATAGTAACAACCCGATTAGGTGGAAGAGATAGAGCATTACCTTGTCTCAAAATAAATTTTCCATTTTTGTTTGTTAAAAACTTGTTTCCAAATAAATCATCCATTTTCCTAAAACTTATGCGTTTATTTCAAATATCTGTAATCCGAGACTCACAACGAGTATAAATATTATGCGCGGAAGAATCAATTTTATAAAATTAAAACCGTAAATTAAAAATTTGTTAATTATATTTGAATGGGTTTATGGTCAAATCAAATAAATCTAGGTATGCATAATCAAATTTTGTTAATTACTAATCTCAGGTAACGGAGCGACCAAAGTTCGTGACGCTAAATTTCACTTTCCCTTGATTCCGTTCAAGTAATGTTCAGAAAATAGATGACTGACTAATTCCGCGATTACTTCGCTCTGGCGCGAAATCGAATAACTTGGATCTCGAGCAATGGTTAAGGCTGAATCAATACATTCAAACAAATCTCCGTACAATCGATTCAATTTAAGTGCCTCCAACTTCTCCAGACTAGATTGCATCTCTCCATGGGGCTTTCCATAACTATAAAATATTCATTCAAGATTAACTTAAGAACAGACTAAGAATAGATCGGAATGGTCGGATACGGATCTCTGGCCCTGTCAGCACAATACAAGTTAACCAATCAGATTATTCGTCAAGAAATGATTGCCGATAAACGAATGCTACATTCCATGCAAAATAATATATTCATTTTGTTACCTAGCATTTGGACTTCCCGATTGTCCATCGCTTTCTGCAGCGAAATGACCTACGGATTCCGGTGTTGTACGAATAGGGGCATTTGAAGGCATTTGAGCAAGTAGGAAAACACTGAGGCATCTGGCAAAAAGTCGGCCCCTGTAGAAAATAAATGTACATGATATAGCGTCGGACTTCTAATATTGCTCAGTAGTGATCAAACGGACCATCTACCTCATTCGTCAAGCCGACATACATCACCAATTTTGAAATATAAATACTGACGTACCTCACAGTTAATGCGGACGTCCGGCCCAATCCAAGAGCACCAAGTAAACCCCAACCCTGTTTATCGTCACCGACTGCATTTAGATGAGCAATGAACGCAACCAAAAATTTCTTCACACTTTTCTGAAGATTTCGTCCAGGCAGTTGAATGTCTTCTATTAGCAAGTGAATGTTCACATCCAAAAGGATTTGGTAAATTAGAGGCAAAACATTCTCGTTTGATTCTCTAAATAATAGAACACCATTAGCAAGACTTTCAAAAGAAAGAAACATTGCGTTGCAGATCAATCTGGATGTTCTTACCTTGGTTTCAAATTCTTTAAGAGATCGCTTAGGATGGAAACAGTTGTTAAGCCGCTCTGACAAAAATACGAAAATCGTTTCAAAAGTAAAGCGTATAGCACCAGGTAATGGCCATCCTTAGAAGAAACTTCAAAATATTGAGAAATTTCAGCCTGTTCAGGCGATATAAAGACGAGATTGCAAATATCATCCCATGTAGTTTCTGCGGATTTCATTTAAACGAGTTAAAAATTACTGCTACCATTAACAATTAAAATGTGATAAATAAACACTCACGTTCATGTTTAAATGCAAGACCAATAGCTGCTTCAATCAGAGGTACTGCAGTGTAAGGCTGAATTTTAGCTCCGAAGCTCAGTTGTATTATTCCGTACAACAAAGGAAGTGGGGAATTTGAGTTTTTGTAGCACCATTCAATGAAAGCGTTCCGGGTCAATGTTCCCAAATAATGATTTGACATTAGAGTAATCAACTCCTTCAAATGAGCAGAAAAGTCTTCCTTCGTTTGACCTTCAAACAATTCAGTCAGACAAAATTAAAAATCGAAAATAAAAATCTAAGTACAGTGGTACCAGGCCTACCTTCATTCCTGATTACAACCACCATATCGTCCAATAAGTTGTGCACAGCAAGTTCAAAATGTTTCGGATGACTCGACAAGAGGTTTTTGTACTTTGTAGAGGTGCTCACGATTAGCCGTACACATGTTCGAATAAATAGATATCTTTTTCGATTTAGCTCTCCAGAACTTATCACTGAGGACGAAAGTCTTCTTACAGGAGCAGCATGGGTTGACATGCAAGCACTTTCCTTGTCAGTTAAATGTGAAGCCAGAATCATATAGCCCGATGCAATTTTCAATAAACTAAATCGGAAATAAAAAATAAAGAAAACTTAAGAATTAAATAAACTATTTTTTTTCGTGTTAAATTTACGTAAAAGATGCTAAATCCATGCGATGAGTGGACTCCAATGATAAAACAACTCTCGGATCAATGCTCATCACAAACCAGTTCAGAACCGCTTCCAGAGAATTTGACGTGATATAATTCCAGTTCAAGCGATGAATAATATCCATAACTGTTACCCAAGTTGGAGACTGAAAAAGTCAATAGAAATTGATTTTCAAACTCTGTAGTTCCTCAGTTGTACATGAAATCGTATTTACAATACACTATGGGTAGTTTACCTCTCTTGCCACGATTTCATTTGCTAGTCGAATCGTTAAATTTAGTAAAAGTGCATGACACTTATTTAGGTTGTTGGCGTTCCCCAAGTTTCTATTTATGCACTGATTTACCCATTCCTGCCAATTAATTTGAGGAAACACGACTCCAACAAAATTATGACATGCCGGTAAATATTTTTCTACAATCTGAAATTAAATAAATAATAATTAGAAACCCTACAGTATTAGAACTAAGAAATTTTTAATCGCAAATACCTTGCTCATGGCCTCCAAATCAGTCATAGATGGCCAAAACATTGACCACGGAATGCTAATAAAACAGTTATGAACAATAGTTAAAACATGATCCTTTGCGTTCAGTTGTGCGTAATTTTCGTCATAGAAATTCCAAAGACTCGAACACAGTGCTGAACTTCCTGGAATGACAAGAAAGGAGAAACATGAGTTAAAAGCAACATCCAAGTGCGGGATATATTGTCGAGTGAAGACGATAGAGTGAACATGCAATAAAAAGAAAAGAAACAAAAAAAGTACTAAGATAATAAAAAAATGCATAAATAATTGAAGATTTGAGAAAATTAAAAACGGCAGAAGCAGCTGTCTGCAAGGGAAGCTTTTGCGAAGTGGTGTTTCTAAAAACCTTAGCGTATAAATGGAACACTGTTGGGTGAGTAGAAAACAGACGTCCTAGAAATTCGATCATTTCA
The DNA here is from genome assembly GCA_034694305.1 of Protaphorura glebata. NCBI lineage: Eukaryota > Metazoa > Arthropoda > Collembola > Poduromorpha > Onychiuridae > Protaphorura > Protaphorura glebata. The sequence goes on along the minus strand of JAQFYE010000851.1, from coordinate 12,895 downwards.
TACCGCTTGGAACTAAAATCCAAAGTACTCAATACAAATCAACACTAACAGCTTTGCCTCATCCAGGATGCCAGGATTGTCGACCAACTGATCTCAATACTCACCTGGTAGAGTTTCGGACAAGAACAAAACACTATCAGTGAAGTCGCTCATGAACACCATTCCTAATTGTGCATCATTTGGAGTCCAGGGTTGAAGTACACTGGACTCATCAATATTCATATGTTGAATCCACTGGGCACATTGTTTACGAATAGTCTTCTGATTGTAAGGTAAAATCCACGGAGTGTAGATATCGCGTATAATGGGCCACACTTCAACTATAACTACAAAAAATAATTATCCTTGTCCATTATGGAAAAAAATTAAGCATTATTAAATTTTAGACATTACTTTTCTGAGACGCACTCCCCATGGAATGTTTCACGTAAGCTGCTGCTATGGTGTACGAAATTAATTGTAAGAAGCAAGACAATGGTTCAGTATACGGTCGGTACTTTGGGTACAATCCGTAAATGCCATGCGAAAATCGTTCCTTTGTGAAGTAGCTGGAAAGTAGCTGTGCAGTCTCATTTAACTTAAAACAAAGGAAAAAAAGTGTCTACTCTTATCTTTAAACAATAAGCATTTACTTTTAGAAGAAAACAAAAACACTTTGTCTTACTTCCTGGAATCCCAAAAAATCAGTTTCGGTTGCCACACGTTTCAGTTCTCGTTTTCTTGCAAATGGATCCATTCCTTTTCGAAGATGAGTGCTGTCCCTATTCAATGCATTGAAAAAATCGAACCAAATATCAACAGGAACGATTTGCTTTTCACTGCCTTCTAAAAGATAATTCAGAATTTCTCCATAGTGTTGGGGGAAGTCAAACATCAGCATGATTTTGAGATGATTCCGATAAGTTTCATAGGCCATTTGGTTCGTTCGTTCTGAATTGATAGTGCCATTAGTAACAGCCTTCCACATGAGTGAAATGAGTTCGGATCTCTCACTTAGTTTGGGTTTAGCCTTCTTCAGCCAACTCCAAAGATCCAGCTGTTTAAAAAACATTTTGCTTTAGCTACAACATGATATACCAAATTTGTTTAAAAGAATACGCTGCAAATAAAACCAAAGAATTAAACTTTCTTTGGTAAACTTGGCAAGAAATTGAGTCCTAACATTTCAAATCATATTTAATTGTAATCGAACAACCAACAACGCAACCTTACCTTTGTGAGTATGACGAAGGATAAATCAGCATCTTTATGTGGAATACCAACAATATCTCCGTATATTTCTATTAGAGATGTCGTCTCGGCATTGACTAGATTCATATGTGGTGCCAGAGCTCCAACCAAAGTTGGATTTCTGATGCAAGTTTGAACGAGTCGCTTACATTCGACGGGTTGACTACTAACAAACTCTTGACCCAAAACTTCCACAAATGATGAGAATAATTGGCGAGTGGGTGGGTAAAAATTCGTATCTTCCACAATTAATTCAAGCACTGAATAAAACAACTCCGTCCCCACCGTTCGAATGGTTTCCGATTCTCTGGCTGTCACATCACTTCGATGACGTGTAATCAAGCTCCTAAAATTAAATTCAAATCAATAGTTGCGCTCGAATAGCAATGACACGCTAAAACTTACGTAATAAAGTCTTCTAGAAAAACAGCTGCAACGCATAGTTGTGGCGGAGGAGGTTGAACACATTTTTGACTTATCAAAGTGTGATATTCAGTTCTGTTTTGGTGAATTATATGCCCGGTTCGCTCACTCAATCGTGCTTCCGTGAACTGAAAAAAAGTCACTCTTAACGCAAAGATCTCTTAAAAATTAGTAGATTCTGAGTAGAAAGTATTACCTTAAAAATAACATGTCCAGCACCAGAGCAGCCACCGAATTTCCTAGTACCACTACTACAGCTAACATTAACAAGAGCCTCACTTTCCACGTTGTAATACAATTCTGGCAATGTTTCACAATAAGAACAGTCAAGACCAGCATGCTGAGAAATTTGAAGCGAAAACAATCTAGAAGAAAATGACATCAAATTATTTAGGAAAGTTCTTTTAATAATAATCCTGATTAACATTTATTTGTCATTACGACTTACTGAGCAAAATTTAATAACTCGTCAAAATGAAGTTTAGTAATGTCCCGCATCACGGCCACGTCCATCTGCATTGTTGGATTAGCGGAAGGAAGCACTTGAGTAAAAACAGGGACAGCTGGAGGTCCAACAGGTTGGTCATACGAATTCAATCTTTTCATGAATTCTTCGTGCCGATTGATATGACAAGTTGCACGAGTTACAGCTCGATTTAGTCTAATTGGTTCCTTCCAACACAGACGACTCACGGAAGTCAAATAATTTTTTGATCCTTTCAACTCAATTGTGTTAATCGCTTCATAGTCAATATAGTTCGTCCAATCTTTCTAAAAATTAAAGAAAAGCCCAAAAAGCCCAAAGTAATACGATTAGTAAATACAATACGTAAAAGTTATACGATTGCTATTTTGGAAATAAGATTTACATCATCCCCCTCAACAAGAGAGCAAAGCCGATCTGGAAGGCACTGAAGAGGAAGCGCAGGTATGTAAAGAGAATCTCGGTGAAACTGTGGATCTTCAATCCAAAGAGTCATGGCCTTAATAAGTCTGAAAATGTCATATGAAATGGTTTTGAAACAACAATCATTTCACACTAACGTATAAATTAATTAGTAGAAACTAATAGGTAAATTAATCTCACTGTAAACATGTTCGAAAATGATTCGAGATTAAAGCTGTATTTTCCGGTAGATTATCATTCTCAGAACTGCTTTCATCATTTGTTTCAATCTTTTCTAAAGTTTGCTGGTAATATTCAAGAATTTCATGAAGTCGTTTCTTTATTCTCTTCAGAAATGATGAATTGATCAAACCCTCAAAAAATCTTTCACCCACTCCATCGCGATGACCGGAACTAGAAAGAAAAAAAGAAAAAATTAAGAGTTCTCAACAAGAATTAATTGTACAAATCTTATAACATATACTGTGCACACTTTGCTGTTGTTATTCGATGAAAGTAGCGCAGAAAAAACTTTTGCCACAAGAGAAACAGAATAGGATGATCCACTGGTACATCTAGCGCCAGTTGCGACCAACGGTAAATGGAAAGGTACGTGCTGTTCGTAGCCAATTTACTTGATGAGCTTGCCTTCTGTAAAATCGAAATATACAAATACGATTTTCAAATACTTATATATTCTAAATGTGTTTCTTAAAATTTTGGTAATGAAATGAACGCAGTACCTTGACGGCGTGTTCCAGATTCGTTTTGGGGTTCACAAGTGACTGCACCAGCGAGCTCCAAAATCCAGTCTGGTTTTCCATTTCAAGCTCAATTGTTAAAATAAAATATGAAAAAAATGGCATTTGTGGATACGATTGATTCGCTAGAAGAGATGTCATCGAAGGCGACCAATTAAATAAAAACGATGTAATTCCAGCTGAACTGCTTTTCGGCAAATCCTGACATACAAAATATATATATTAAACGAATTAACATACACAGAAATAAAATTCAGTAACTAAAACTCACCTTGTATATTGCAGAGAAATAGGAACGGAAAAATGCTTTATGTTCTGTTCTCGTAAACGCAAATCTCGCTAAAACATCCAGTAGATATAAAATATTATTCTCCTTATTCCAGTTCTCCATTTTGGTCAATGTTTCTGTCCACAGTCGAATCATCTTTGCTTCTGTCGTTCCAAACCTAAGGGCCAAACCGAAAACCAAATTACGTGTACGTTACAGAATTGTGACGGAAAGGGTAACGAATAAATAATTCAAACGAACCTCGAGCACTGATCCAAGTGAGCTTGAATCATATTTCCAAATAATTTCGTGTGGTGGCCAGGAAATTCTGAGGAAATTAAATTTTTCGCCATCCTAACATACGTCATATCAGCTGCAAGCAGTTGGCTTATAAACTTTTTAAATCTAGGAAGAACAAATTTTTAAATATTGTAGGATTATCCATGAGATGTAGAAAAATCAATTAAAATTATCTACCTATCATTGGCTATAATGGTATCGCGTGAACCAGCAAAAAGGGGTGTGATGAAAAATAAAATGTTAATCACAGCTTCAAATTGGGGATTTTGCATCATGACCTCAATGAGACTAAATCCGTCAGTGCACAGTAATGGTATCGAGTGTCCCAAAGGTGTCATCAATAAAGCTACCATGCAGCTCAGAGGATTTTTCTCATCAACGGATTTCCTTAATGGTTCCAGTTCACTACGACTGTCAAATGAAGGAAGGTCCTGCCCAACAAAATTTAAAACATTAGGCTTGACAAACCTGTGTAATAACATTCGAAAATAGAAATACAACTTACTCGAAGTATTTTCGTGATACTAAACTCCCCAACATTTGGGCGATCCAAACCGTGTAAATGAAGACGTTTAATGGTTTCCCAGGCCCAAGCACTGAAATCAGGATTTTTAGTGACCCAAGCTGACATGTGTTTCACACTATCAGTCAGCACACCTTGAGGTGTCTCCCATTTTGTGTGAGACTCAGCGACTAGAAGGGCCATCTGTTACAAAATAAAATAATAAAAATATAATTGTAAGACAGAATCACACAAATATCAGAGAATTAATTTTAGTAAAAACATTTACCTTGCAATGTAAACCATACGGTAAAAACAGCAAACCATTGTCACCAAAGTCCCAATTCATCGACTGAATTACAAAACGACAAATCTGATTTTCAAGAGAATATGGCTGAAAGTTTAACAACCAGTTCGACAAGAGTTGAAAGTCAGTCTCTAAGGGTTTCCAAAGTTCAAAAGATAATTCTCGGAGAAGGAACAGCGACATCTGGAAAATAATATATAAAGTACTTCCGAAAATTTTATACTACTAGAACATTGAAAATTGACAGTACCTTTTCCATGACGTCAATTTGAGTCTTCATACTTTGAATCAAAATCGATATCAGATACGGATAATTCTGCGTTAAATTACTCAGCAAATCCCTCGCCGTCTTAGAACAGTTGTCTCTAGTGGCAGGGTTCAGGAAGCCAATCTACAAAACGTAAAAATAAAGGATTTTAAAGGTAATTGAAATTGCAATATTATTACTGAACTGAGGTCACACACCTGAAACAAATGGAGGGTTACGATTCGAATGAAATCAGAATCACGACCTTCTCTCGCAACAGCCATATTGGATATAGTAGTCAATAAATAGAACGCGTTTGACTCACTCCCAGCCAAGAGTTCGTTTTCGAAATCGCTGGAAATCATTTCAATTTTTCTATTGGATTTGCCTTCCTCGAAACTATCCCACTTTGTAACACTGGAGTACAGTTCCCACAGCATTTCACTTGAAACTAAATGGTAAGGTATGGCAGCCAGAAATTGAAGCGTTCCGATACTTTTGGCACTCATTAAAATGTCAACGGCATTCAGCAGAAAAATGTCGTACTCCTTGGGAAGAATTCCCTGAACGTTTGAAGTAGACCCATTGACTGTAGAGAAATTATGGGCTTGGTCCGTGACGTATTGAACAGTGTGCAGAATTAAGCGACCCAGTAATTTGACCAACTGACGGTACCTTGAAAGTAAATAATAAAAAACAATTAATCTTCATGTCACCCTGATGCGAAATCACACATTTCATTTTGCGTACTTCAAAGTATTATTTTCTAAGTAGCTACCTATCGGTGTAGTAGGTTGTGAAGCCTTTTCCCAAGACATCAATCAACTGCGATGAGAAGGCCACCAATTTTAAAATCGAATGGTCAGAACAAAAACGTATGTCGTGGACGTCGCCATCACCAGACTGGCAGACCAAGAGAATTCGCCGAAATATGGAGTCAAACGGAATCTGCAAATTAAAAGTGCAATTGAATGACGTGTGAAGAAATTCTTATTTTTAACTCCAAGTCTGAAACACTAACCTGATGTAATAAGGCAATGAGGTCACTCTCTTTAAAAAACGAACAATCTTCCGGGTCATCTTCTCCATCGGAGTCCACAACTACCCACTGCAAGGATGTATCAACCGGACTGACCGCTCCTTTGCCTGCATTGGCGTGTTGATTCAAGAATTCATCGCGCTTCGGAACTTCCCTAAGAATGCATGATAAGGCAGTCAAGGCATAATCCAAATGTAAATGCCCAAATGAGTTTGGGAAGTCTTCGACATGGAGAGGAATCGGTGGGATTTGAATCAACGTAGCAGCCCATTTTGAAACAATCCTTGGGGGACACCGAATCACATGATTTAAGAGAAATAAGTGGTCCTCAATTGTTGCAATTCTAAGAAGTAGACCAGCACATTTTTGAATCCAATATTGACAGTCTGAAGTAAACCGAGATTGGAGAAGTGGTTTGCGAATAAAAATAAAAATGGTCGAAATACACTTTTTCAAGAGGTTGGCACAACTGCGAGCATCTTGAGTCGGATATCCAATTGAACTCTGGACTTGAAAACTTTCAAGGTTAAAATGACTAAAGCATTTGTAGAAAAAATGGTCAATCTGAGCCTTCCGAAGTTGTACCGAATATGTTGCAAGTGAAAATTCCTCCTTCAATAATTCCTTGATATCTTTCAAAGTTCGACTTAAACTTGAGGACACATCTTGATTGAATTTTGCAGTGTGAATTTTATAAGTAGCTTCGACAGTATTTCCATCGTCACATTGAGTAGTTTGGGAAAGTGTTTGTGGTGATAATGTCCAAACCAATTTCTCATACTCGTCACAACTGTCTTTCAAAGATGAAAGGGATTTCTCGCACACAGTCAGTTGATTGCACGCTCTGAAGTAGTATGACAAAAGTTCGTACAATTCAAAGCCGTCGTACGGCAATTGTGCGGAACCTAAGAACTGCCGGACGAACTCATCGTTGTTTTCTAACAAATAATTGCTGTACAAAGATTTGATCTGACTCTGACTTGCAGAGCGAATATGTACTCTAGATCTGATTTGTATTTGAGGATGTAACTCCGGTATTTCTACGGATTCTTCAACAACAGCGAAAATATCAATTTGTTCCTTTGATCGCGTTGCCGGAAAACTGAAAAAATCTCCCGATTCTAAATTCGGTGGAGCGGTGGGACATATTTCGGCTGCTGTTAGTACATCTTCACAAGCATCAATTTCTGCTACCGGAGCATTTGCTTCAACCGGAATAATTGGTTCTGCAATCTCGATCGGTAAATTGCTACTTGCACCTTCCACGACTTCCGTCTTCGTATCAGTCTTAGGTGAATCGGATTGAATTGGTTCTTCTGCAGTTTCTACAGACGTAACTTTTATCAGCTCTTCGGCAATTTCTATAGACTCGACTTTGATTGGTTCTTCCGTAATTTCTACAGACTCTTCAATTTGTATTGGTTCTTGATGATTCAAAACTGGTTCAGGTTCAACTTCAACCGAACCAACCCAAGGAGTGGAACTCTCGCCAACTTCAACAAAGTCCAAAGCCTCAAACTCTTCGAACACCGGAGCAGTCGGAACTTCTGATGGTTCTGGTTCCTCTTCATTCTATAAAATATATCATAACATTGAACATCACCCTCAGATTCAGTGGAACATATGTCCATTGAGTAGGCTAGATAGGAAATTAATGAACAGAAATATTATTGGGATCACGATTTGATCATCGTTATTGACAGAGCAGCTCTGTCAATAACAATGATCGAATTGTGATCCCTACAATATTTCGGTACACTGATTAGAGCTAATAAATGCGTTGCAAAAGAGTTCATAATAGGTAAAAGTATATTTTTGTCTAAGAATGCCACGCAAACGCAAATGTCAGGAAGGAGAATTCGTCATTCGTCCTAGTTCTATATTCGGAATTCCGAAATAATATATTGAGAAATACATTTGGATCTAACAAAAGGAACTATCAAATTATCTAAGGGATTGAGGTTGAGGCAGGGATAATTGTAAATGGTCCGATGATTTTAAATTATAAAATGATACAGTTGAATAGATTGGAATATTAATTAATTATGTAATTATTTAACATTGTAAATAAAATACTACGTAAAAATATAAAGTATACGTTCTCGGTCATTCAATTCTTATAAAGGTTGCATTCAAAAAGCCTTCAGAATAATCAGATCATTGGTAACCCCTCTCCAATCCCCAAACGTATCGAAATATTTTTCTTTAAAATGCTATGCAGCATTGATTGAGCGACCGACCAAAACTATCATGAAAGCAAGAATTACATATTATTTACGTCATGTTATGTTAGTGAATTTATATTATATTTAATTAAAATAACATGAAATATAACATGAAATTATAAAACTTATATACGCACAGGGAAATGATCCGCCATTCATATATACATAATCAAATTCATTGTGTCAAGATTTAATTCTTTTATTGATTGAGCGACCGACCAAAACTATCATGAAAGCAAGAATTACATATTATTTACGTCATGTTATGTTAGTGAATTTATATTATATTTAATTAAAATAACATGAAATATAACATGAAATTATAAAACTTATATACGCACAGGGAAATGATCCGCCATTCATATATACATAATCAAATTCATTGTGTCAAGATTTAATTCATAATGAGTCTTAGAACACAAGACTTGACTAATACCAAGAGTTGTGACCATGAACAGAAAGAATACGTATTCTGAGGTTCTTAAAGTTAATATTAAATATTAATTAACTTGGACTTGATCCTTTTGGAACACCTTGAACATTTTCGCAGTTGTTCACGATTTCATTCCGTTCCACCATCTGTAAAGGTAAGCCATAATCCCTAATCCGTTTCTTGCCAGAATTCAATTCCAGGTAAGTCAATACGCCAGACTTTACGTAACGACAGAAGGAAATGCTAATTCATTTTTAAGTCCTGACACAGGTACTTGAGTACCTCGTAAATTGAATGAAACAAAGAAAGAACAGTTGGTTAGAAATCTCGTTCGGGATTCGTTGAGTGGGAACGAAATCGACTTTCATTTTGGATTAACATGAACGACTTGACTTTGACATTTTTAGTTTTACAAAATTAAAATAATGTTTCAGTGAAACAAATTGTAACAGTTTCGTCAGACGCAAAGGATCGATAAGTGAAAGTGGTGTTTAACTGTTTAGAGAAAATATTTAAAAAAAAATACAGGCAAAAGTTTTGGTAGTAGAATCTATACTATCTATGCTGGAATTACTTGTTACAACACAATTTTGACTTTAGAAAATTACAATATTTTTCTGTTTGTTTCTGCCTGTTGTTCTATTTTTTTCCGTTAAAAGTGTATGGTTTTCAGTAGCCATTATAGTTTTAAAATTCGAATTGACAACTTTCGTTGAATATTCGACATCGTCAATCTACAATCACCTTCGATGCGAACAAGAATAGTCAGTGTCAAACATTGATATAGAAATTATTACAATTCTACTACTAATTTCTACATCTATGGTATCAAAGGACAGGAATGTCGTACAAACATATTTTAAATAAATACAGCACAACTAAAAATTGTGGCAAATGAAAGATAGCCCTTCCCGATGACTCAGAATTACTACGAAAATGGTAAGATAGTACTTGTACAGTAAACTAATTTAATACCAGTTTAAGGCCCGTGCGGTTGTACATAGTCCAAAAACATTAATAATTAATGTTTTATATAATGCCGATAGAATGATTCTATTCGGTATAAATAAATGTGACGATGTGAAGTAATTAGCGCAGAAATATAATATTTTCATGATCACTAATAAATCGGCAAACTTATGAACTGACAATAAATATAACATAACCAACCTTTTGTTTTCTCTTCTCCTTCCGTGAGCGTTGTTTACCACGAGGTTTTTCTTGTTCCATGATTTTGACAGTAATTACTTATATTCGGATCTTTTGGACTTATATTCAGTTGAGCTAAGAATAGGAAGATTTTCCATGCCATCCATTCAGTACAAATATTTCATGTCCACCAACAACCAATTGCAATGAATATCGTAGAAGAAATTATTCTAGCTAGTTGCCGTACCTTGACAAATGTGACAATATTTTTGTTTCTCTCACATGTATAAAAATTTCCAAAATCACCCCTTATACATGAAGTAATGGAGAAACTGATTACAAAATTACAAATTGAACAAGCACCAAGATTGTTTTGGCTAAATTCGAATGTCACCAACTTGAACTCATTTGACTGACTGAAGTACGCCCATGTTGACTATTAGTCACTGATTAATCACTGATAAAATAACAAATTGTACCCTACAATATGCAATTTTACATAATAACTGATGACTAATGACTGCTAAAAAATATAGACTTAGATTTACGACTAATCTTCGTTTTTCTCTTTTGTGTTGTTTATCTTGTCAGCTGCCACTTGAACTCGTGATATGAGCTTTTCGAATTTCGCGCACATCTGATCAAAGTAAATGAGGAAATCTCACAGTAACCCCTTGTGGTTCAAGTCCAATATTTTCAGAAAATTGCGAGATATACATTTTTACAAGAATTTCATACAAAGTGTGAAATGTATGTATCGTTTTAAAGAAATAGAATCAGAAGAGTATGGTGAAACATCATACGGTAGTCTTCGTGGAGATTTGTTTCGTTTTCACTTGGCCGTGGGAAGGTACCCCTAATAGCAGAAAATACTCAATTGTAAATATCTTAACGCACATCACACATCGGCAGCCCGAGGGATCAAACACTCGACATAAACATAATTCATGACTTCCTGTATCAAAATGATAAACAAACGGATACTCACCATTTTGGAAAGACAACTACTTCTTTTCTTGAATTTTGTCTAAAGATAATTTTTTTAATTCAATATCTCATCTAAAACACTTCGCGGTTGGCAGTAGTGTCTAGATAAATCGCATAGTTTCAATCCCCACCAAATAAATGGTATCACTAAACTCATTCATTCGCGGCATAGGCGAACGCTCCACGATTTCTCGTGGAGAATGGATAGTTTTCCAATTTGATCCCGGGGCATGATCCCTTATTAAATGCAAAAGATTACTGCAGAGAAAAGCCTTTTAATGGAATAACAAAACATTTTGTTCCCCCTGTGCCCCAGATATCATACGCTTAATATAATGGATGACCTTTTTTCATTTTTGAATTAAAATATGCATCACTACGAAGAAAAATTGGATGATTCTGACTGAGTCATAGAAGTTCCAATTCTCGAGTACAGTGATTTCCCGAGTAAAAAAAGAAGTTCAAGTCACCAAACACAATTTTTTAAATTTTGCGGAAGATTCTCTACACTATATCGACTCCTCAAACTAATTTAGTTTTCCATAAAAGAAATTAGGTATGATTTCTCAATTCTTTCATTGTAACATTTCGGGTAATCTTAATCTAAGATATATGATATAGGTATTGAGGGCACCCGTTGACAGATTTCGGATCGAATCGGCCAAACTCGACTTTCTGACTAGTGGTTCGAAAGATAACCTTCGACATGGAGACTTTTTCATAAATTCTGACTTCGCTAATAACTTATTACTCGATTTATGTAGATAATGTAGCGAACTATTCAGAAGAGCCGCAATTTTGTGAAGAATTTGAATTTGATGTGACTTGCAGAATCGTAATTGGTCACCCAGCTCAAAAGTTATTAACGAAACAAATTTTCGATATTTTATGGAGCGAATCCGTACTAGCGTACTATGAATTCTTGGAAAGAGAGCAGTTTTCAAACGATGAAAATTCTATTTTTTTTTAAATGACTCATACTCATAGTCACTCAACATTGAGGTGAAAAGAAAAAGAAAAATTTGGCATGTGACTAATCAAAATCTCATTTTGGATTTAACCCGTAATTTTTCATCTTTCACGTGGGGAACCTCAGGAACTTCTTTAAACTTTTCGAATATAGAATAAAAATGTACTTTATTTAAATTTATTTTATTTGTCCACGAAAACATTATTGAAACCCCCTCAGAACCCATTAAAAAATTGGGTGTCGATTCAAGCTCCTCGTAAACGCACCTTCTGTATATTCCTCGTCAGCGTTGGTCATGTATACGGAACAAGTAGTCTTATCTTACATTGTACATACAAAAATGACAACGAATGGGTAAATTAATCAAGCTGAATTTTATCGAACCCACTCTCGGTGAACAATGTGATTTATTCAAGCAGGTCGGCCGAATTATCCTTAATTTTCGCTTCAATTCGTATCTTAAAATTCAACCCGAACATATTCAAATGTATTCCCGGAATGAGCGTTTTTAGCTTCTTGGTTCTATTAGCCCTAGCTCCACCAGAAATTGACTAATGAAAGACCTAAGAAGAAGACCTAAAGACCTAACCTAACCTAAACAAGAAATTGCTAGAATGAACAACCTTTGTAAAATTAAAAACTTAAATAGGAATGATTATACATATTTAATAGTCTAGATTACTTAACAGGGTCGTCAAGATCGCTATTTGAACGACGAAAATTTTTTGTGTGTAGAAATCCATGTTGACATTCTAAATATTATCGCCAGAAATATGTGGTCGTTCACTACAACGATATTATGTACATTTAAGGGACTGTTTCTCCAGATAATCGGATTCTTGTGATTCTTAGCGAGACAAATAAAATCACAGCTAAGTTTGCGTACATTCTGAGAAAATAATTATTACTAGCCGTAGCAGTCTATACCCGCTGTTAGTATATTTGTCTTCTAATTGAAATTGTTGTTTAGTGATTGGTATTGGAAAACATTTCTAGTCAGATCCCAAATTACCGGTATTTATACGTTCGACGTCTCTTTTTGTTATAATATGTCGAGACCTGGATGTCTGTCTATGTTAGTTATTTGAATTTGGGTTAATATTAAGGCAGCTTCCGAAATAATAAATGCCGCTTCCATAATAATAGTAGCCGCTTCTATTTTAATTTA
>JAQFYE010000850.1:0-28741 GCA_034694305.1 Protaphorura glebata | reverse complement strand
TGTAGTTGATCACTTGAAAGTCAATAAATGTTTATTTTTATTCAAGTGCAGATGAATTCAAATATTTAAATATTAAATGATAAATATTAAATATTTTAACCTGGACTGAAGTGGAATAAAATAAATCTTGGCGTTGAAATAAAGGTTGGGATAAAAAGTCAGTCCACAGCCCGCGGGAGGTCATTCACCCCATTTACTTCGTCAGGCTAAGAATCTTAGCATAGGAATACGTCATACTAGGGGTTTTTGTACTTTAGCGGCACGGTGCTGAAATATTTCTCGCCAGGGAAATATTTGTACCAGTGAATTAATTCAATTTCGTTACCAAATAAATAGTTGCTAAAGTTTAATCAAAATTAAAGACTTTCGGAACACCCTATCCTGATTGTTTGTCGCAAATTTTTGCGATCCCCTCGGCATCCTAAATGTTTGTTGATAACCCTGCTCTCTTCTCCTTAATTGGCAGAATTACGTAGATGGTAGGCAAGCTTTTTTCTTTTGGATTCACTGTAATTTCGTATTTTAAGAATACCTTTGGTGACTTCGCCTTAATCCTATGGTTTTTCAATTATTTAACCCAAAATAAGTTTTGACAGAGTCGTCAAATTCAAATTGAACTGGTCGAGTTGTGGTAAGACATCCAAAATGCTACTATGTCTATAAAGTTTAGAAAAGTTCAATCGTCGACATTTGTCAGCCCCTAACCGAAAAAGTTTATAGTTTGACTGTTCAGCACGCAATAGTGCATTAGTTTTGGTACTTCCTAATTAGTGCCTTTGAACTCCACAACGATGAATGTAAACCCTTAGTTTTTTCTTCTGCCTCTAGTGTTAATTGGATGAAAACTGAAATGGGTGTTTATAATTATTTCGTTTCGTTTGCCACAAAGACCAGAGTAATTTCTTCTAAAAACATGAAACGCATATACGCATATAGTCTCTTAATTGAACTATAAAGCCACAATGTAAAGAACTGCTTACGTAGTTTCTAGTTCTTACAATTAAGAATTATGAAATCCTATTGAGAATGGCCTGCAGTCTAATTTCTTATGAAAATTGCCAAGTACAAACTAGAATGAGAAAACTTAAATCTGGACGAGGAAATAAAATAAAATTCAACGCGAAACAACTACTACATTACATAATTTAGTATCATAGATTTCATACATTTTCTTATTTCATGTTTCATAATGGCCATCCTTCTTCAGGTTCACGAGTATGATACATATGTTTGCTGATTATCTTACGTTACGGACGCATTATTGAAGATAGATAGATAAAGGCTTTTTTTAGAAGAATCAATTCTGTCTTGAAGCGGAGTAATAATATTCTGCAAAACGAGGGCTTACTCTGTTATCATTAGATTTCGTGAAATTGAAGTACACATAACTGCATGCTGCATGGATTTCTTCTTTAGGCAATCTCACTAATGGGAATGATTATAATCCCGGCGGATACATAAACAGCAGTTCTAACGTCCGGAACATAGACAACTAGTTAAGTTGAGTTGAAGATTTAATATGTAAGTAAACAAAGAGTAAATGAATTTCTCCAGACACCTTGAACTATTTCGTATTCGTTGATACAATATACTCATAGAAACTATATCTCTAGGTGTGATTTAAATGAACTGCGGCTGAGACTTTTTTAACTCCATTTTGTTTGTTTGCTTGTTTGTTAGAGTGATAAACCCGTAGCATTCAAAATACCGAAGTACAAAACTGATTGTCTTATCCGGGAGACACTGTTGGACGATATTTACAACTTCATTTACAGAACAAACAACCCCAGAGTCATACATAGGAATATAAAGTATATCCAAGCTAATGCAGACTGTGCTTATTATTGCATCCTAGGGATTTTTTTTCTGCCCTGCGTCTCTTTCCCAAGGGACAAGAAATAGCAAATTTAAGCTCACAAAGTCTTCTATTTTACGTGACAGAACCATAACAGCTAGGGTCATAAATTCAGAACATATGAGTCAGTGTACTCTTAGAAAAGAGTACTGGGTTTTAGAAGCGAATTTGCGAATGACACTTGATATTACAGTCAGTTCCTTATAATTTTGCGGTTTCACTCACGCCGATACACCTAGGGTTTACTTCTCTGGATTTGTCTGTACCTTCATTAGGCTAAATGGAAAGCAACTCAGTATCTACGAGAAGAAATATTCGCCGATGTTTAAGCTTGCCATGTGAGCTAATGCCCATTGACAGGTGTTTTTTCTAAACTAGTCCAAATTCAATTCAGAGG
Source organism: Protaphorura glebata (assembly GCA_034694305.1). NCBI lineage: Eukaryota > Metazoa > Arthropoda > Collembola > Poduromorpha > Onychiuridae > Protaphorura > Protaphorura glebata. The sequence continues at coordinate 26,489 of JAQFYE010000850.1, read as the reverse complement.
ATGTACAGGGCGGTTCTTAAGCTCCTGCAGGCGATACTGCCGATTAATTTTGTATCCAGTTAGCCTTGAGCCTAGAATACATCTCATCGTCAGTGAATACCAAGAAAGTTTTTCTAAAATATGTATTCTTTATTTCTTCTTGCAAACTGAGATTCGGTTGTAGCGAACGGCGGAAAAGGTTGTCAATTATGAACTTATACACTCCAAAGTACATGAAAAAAATTACCATTTTGATTACTAGAAGTAATTTGTGATGAAGACAAAAATAATACTATCAAACTGCTACGTACATGCTTATCTCATATTTACTAAACAGGCAGGATAGACGCCATTTAGAATTAAACAAGTTTGCAAAAAGTTTCAGAAGAATAATCCAGATGAGTTTTCCATCGGGTCAATTAATTTAGGGAGTAATCAAATAATCTGAATAATTTAGGATATATTTACTTTTGAATAATTTAATAATCCTTCAACTGGGTAGTGAAATTCCGTATATCAAACATAAATGGTTGCGTTCCTTACAAAATTCGGTAAACGATTGTGGACATGTGCAACTTCCGCATAGCGGTACCGGAGAATTTCTACAATTTGAGAAATTCCCGAGTTTCATTGACAAAACTAACGAACTGAACGCCAGTTCAACATGAATGTGATACTTTGAAGCTCGACCCTGGACATTTCTACATTCATACTTATGTTCAACGATTGTCTTACATTCCAGAAAAACAAGTTAATTTGAATAAAGGTTTCTTCTTAGTGACAATGAAACCTTCGTATCACTGAAACCTAAGCGTGGGCGAGCAAGCCGTTAATTCAAAATATGTGGACGAGCCTATTCGTAAATAATTTTATAGTTAATTCGCTCCCCGTAAAATTTGAAAAGAAATATTATGTTCTATGAACATTGCCTCGCGCGTTAGTTTGATCTCCTTTAAAAACACGAAAACTGTATGTCTCCCTGATGTGCTTCGTGGCCATATAACTATACATGCAAACCGTTGGTTGAGAAATATACAGTGAAATAACTTGCAGCGACTATAATATTTTGCAATGTAATGTTTAGTTTCTATTCGATTGACGAAAATAGAACGTAGGCAAATTCTTCTCGTTTGGATACGCAGTAATTTGTTACTTTAGAATGCAATTGGTTACTTCGCCGTAAGCCATGGGTTCAAAACTGGTAAGGTCTTTTAATTCTGTAATCCAATATAATTTTTGGGGACAAAATCGTCAAGTTCATTTAAAATATACTGAATGACACTGGTCGAGTTGTGGTAAGACATCAAAAATATTAATGCTAATACGTTCCACTACGTCCATAAAGTGTGGAAAGTAGGTCCTGACCGAATTTTTATTTTACTTGTCGTCTGTTCAACCCGCAGCAGTGCAGTAGTTTTGGTACTTCCTAATTATTGCCTTTGAACTCTACAACGTTGAATCAAAACCCCCAGTTTTTGTCTTCCTTCCCTGATGTTAATTGGATGGAAACTGAAATGTATGTTTTTAATTATTTTGTTTTGTCTGTCACAGAGGATATACGAATTTCTTCTAAGAACGTCATAGTCTCTTAATTCGACTATAAACCCACTGTGTAAAGAACTGCTTAGTTCTTACTTAGTAGTTCATACTGATATGGTAAAAGTGTTCAGTTAATACTTAATTATAAAATCCTATTAAGAATGGGATTATAACTTGAACTAAAAAATTTAAATCTGGACGAGGAAATAAAATAAAATTCGGCTCGAAACTAAACAATTGAGTGTTTTGGATTTTAGATATTTTCTTATTTGTGATGGTCATGTGTTTTCAGAAACACACCCCGACTACGTGGTAATGTTCGCTGATTGTTTTACGTTACGGACACACATTAATGATAAATCAACTCTCTCTTGAAATGGAGTGATAATATTCGTCAAAACGGAGGCTTACACTCTTATCGTTAGTTTTACTTGAACTCACTGCACATTTCACATAACTGCAAGGATTTATTCATTGTGTTATTTTTATCCAATCTTATGAAAGGGAATGATTATACACCCGCGATCCCACAAGACAGCAGTTTTACTAGTTTTAGTGTCCGGAACATAGACAACTAGTTAAGTTGAATATAAATTGTGTTATCAAAGAGAGAATGAATTTGTCCAGACACCTTGAATTATTTCATATCCGTTGATACAGTGTGCTCATAGAAACTAATGTATTACTACTTTTGTAATAATTGGCATTGCCTATTTTTTCGGCCAATGTTGCCTACATCAATTTTAATTTTAAATAAAGTCACGGCGAAGATAACTAAAGTTGTTAGCTTGGGCTTTAAGGATCACACTGGCGTTTCTACCCAAAGGGTTCCTCAAGTGTGTCGATAATGGTACTCCTAATATTATCTGGTCTGGAAAAAAGCAATTGTATATTTGAAAAATATTTTACTACTAAATGCGCAGCAGTCCCTCAAAAATTAACAATTGATTGGTTAACAAAAACTTGGTCCCTAAAATGTGCAATTTACCGCCTTAAAATAAAAAAAGTTTAGGTTAACAATTAAAAATAATTATGTAGGTATATGCCACAGAGAATACTGAAGTGGGCTATAAAATTCAAGAAGCGCCATAGCGTATTCCGTTAATAATTAATTTTAAGGGTAATTTAAACCAAACCTTAACTAATAGGCATTCTTGTAAATTCAGAAGATATCAGACCGGAACTCCTCGTGAGGCTTGACAATATTTGAAAACCGAATGATGTAATTTAACGCCAAAACATCTAAATTAGGATTCATTCAGCAATTAAAAATAAATTCTTAGATAGGAACGATGTAAGGAAGGTAAACTGAGGTCACGCACATCTTGGAATACTCAAATGACAAACGTCGGTGAAGATTAGGAATACACATTCGGTCTTTTGGGTCTTTCGATGCTCATTAATATAATTTTGCGAAAAACATAGAAATGTTTGAAGAGTTTCAGATAATAAACCAAAATTTTATTTTTATTTCAAAAGTTTGAAGTTTTTACATGAAAACCCCGTTGTAACGTGGGTTAATTCGGCGGAAAATCTAATTAAATTATTCCATGCTAAATTTACCTGTCCGAAAAGAAATTCATTTCTTATTCAAGCTGAAAGCGTCTTAGCTGATATTACCACGGCCCTTCGTCTTACTCTAGATCCCGAGATCTGGGTTTTCTGTCCTAACTCAATTTTTGAAATAGGCCTTGGAAATTGGAAGAGAGACTTTTCTTAAGAAACTGGTGATATTACTGTGTAAATCCAATTAGGGCACAAAGGAAGACAAAGTGAGTTCACGAACCACCGCCACGTGCGGGCGGCGGACAACGTACGACGACATAACATCTTCTATGTCACATTTTATGTGCAGTTTATTATACTCGGATCGTTGGATGTTCCAAACATAAATTTCTACAAAGGGAGAGTTTTTCAGCAGAACTTTGCGTTCGGGATAGTAGGATTGGAACACCTATCCAAAAAAGTAGAAAGAACGTTCGGATTGATATTCTCTGTTGCGAAGTTCAAAATTTCGGAATTCTGTGGAAGGATTTTTTCACCGAAATTGTATGAGGAATCCGAACATCGAAGATTTAGCTCAATCCGGCCATCCGAGTTTTCTACATTGTAGTGGTAACGATATAGACTCTCATAGAGTGAATATTTCTGCGTTTTTTAACAGGTGTTCAATACCTATTCGGCTACACTCATTTTCATGACAAAGAAATGAAATGACACAAGTAAGCCTAATCTGAATTTAGCACAATAAAGTAGTTTCTTGTTAGACTCACCTTAAAGACAATGGGTTGACTGATGTCATTAACAGGGAGAACAAAAGACTCATCCCATACTGGATTCAAGTCCCTGTAAATAGTCTTGCTTTTGTAGTGAAGCTTTTCTCCTATTTTGACTTTCACGTACGGATCACTGCTCCCTGAAGAAAAGAAAGTATGTACAAAAAATTCATTTTCACCTAAAATGGAACTAGTTACACTTACACAAGACTAGCTAATTAATTATGCACTGTGAAAGGACTTGCGTCTTAAAAGTTCGTCTAACTATTCTCGCACATAAAAGATGCTTAAATAATTCATGAAAAAAGTTTCGTGGGATGCGCGAAAATGGACAGAAATAATATCCGGGGATGACAATTTTTGTCTTCATATTGGATATGTATTTTTCATTTTGATATTTAATGTCAAGCACAAACGTTAAACGTGTGTACCAAATTTCAATACTTATTACCGTATACCGTATTATACCGAATACAAGTCAATTATTCCGATACCGTCAGAAGGAATTTATTTTCGCCACTTTCTCTAAAATTTTCAACGGAGAAGCGAGAGAAATAGTGTGTATTCGGTATAATTGAGGTATGTGGGTCGATGGATGAATCTCTCGAGTAATTTCTTCAGCCACGCAGAAGACTTACCACAAGAATCTCGAGCGACTAAATTCTTCCCACGCAGAAGATGAACGTTGAGAGTGTAGAAAGGATGGAGAGAAGAAGCGGAGGTCGTGCTCCCAGGGACTTGTTTAGTACTCGAAGATTGAGCTGACGGCATTGCTGAATTAGTCGTGTATGTTGTGCTAGGTTCTACGTGTAGTAAGCCACTCTGAGTATGATGAATAATTGTTGTGCTACTGAGACTTTCACTCGTACAGGAATTCACATTCACGGAAGTAGCACAGGATTCCTCTGAACGAGCCTCCGCTAAGCTAACTCCGTTTCCTCTGGAAGGAATGGATTTTGAAGGTTCACCTGGAAATCAAAAAAATAATCATTCTTAATTTTTTTTAATAATGCGAGTCAGGAGTAACCCCAGTGGTAAGAAAACTCTGTAGAGCAACTACTGAACATGACCACTGGTAGCCGGAGCCAAAAAAAAATATTCATATTTTAATTAACACTACTAACTAAAAACTGATCAGTTATAAATTAACGGCATTGCGTGTGAAATGTAAGGCGGTCTGTGAATACGCCTCGTCCGAAAAACATTATAAAAATCGACATTTTTAAAAATCTGGCGAAATTTAGTTTCGCGTTTAAAAAATTAATTTTGAAATATTAGAAAGTCCAAAATATTTACAGACAAAAATCTTACTTAAATCCCCTTCACAACTACTTTCAAGATTTTGTTGATAGAGAAGGAATTTAATATACTTCCTTGGCTTCAAAGTCAAATCATAGGAAACGTCAGCAACACAAACTCAAAAATAGCAAATATTCGGCCACATGAAAACTGCATCAGGAATTCCAGGGTGCCGATATGGCTAACCTTTGCAAAAACTGACAAATACGTGTACATGCTGCTTTGACCTGAAATTTTATTCAAGTGAACTTTTTTTAAGTTCAACAGTACGTATTTCTTTGCAGAAAAATCAAAGAGATAACGTCATGCCATATTTCATACAAATTATTTTACGATGCTCTTTGTTCAAGCGCGGTCAACATTGTTCCCCTTGGACAAAAGAAACCTTGGAATTATTAAGCCTTCGAGGTATAAAAGTATATCTCTAAATTGCTCTCCTAAAAATTGCTCAATTCCCTCAACCGATTTCCCACAAATTGTGCTTACCACGGTCAAAGTTCTTTCTTTTCTTTCAAACCGGAGAATGTTGTACAAAATCTCAGAACTTTTCTGTTACTGCAACTTTGTGATAAGACAGGGAACAAAAAAAAAGTTGTAGTCGATAAATACAGGGTGGTTCATTGGTGGTTGCAGTCCTTCTCTGAATATTCACGTTTTGTTTTCTATTTTGACTACTTTCGGGGTTGAATTATGCACCACCTGGTAGTATGTTATTGGATGGAAACCTATCCAAGTAATTAAGTGGTTGGGAGCTGGGAACGGACAGACAGGGTGTGTACATTGTACATACGTGTGTAGTGTGTACACGTACGTATGTGTGTCTGACATGAAAGAAGAATGTAGGTTAAGTCAACTGAATTTGAAATGAGACATGGGAGAAAGTGAGACACGCGAAGTGACTGAGAAAGTGTGAGCTCTCAGCTTTCACTTAGGACTTTGAAGTGCCTTTCCCTTAACCAAGATCACCTGGGGAATTGAATATAAAAGTGAACATAATAGGATGGCAGAGGAGGAAAGGTTTCTACGACTACGTCCGTGTCCTAAGTTAAACCTACCCACGGTTTAATCATGTCGTGAAAGGAACCATGCACCTCACCCGCAAACTACACAGAGTTACACTATCTACCTCACGAGGGAACGGTTCGGAGTTGTGAAAGTGATGGAAGTCTGTGTTCTACTATTGATCTTGCTTTAATAGTAATTCAATACAAATACGTTGAATTTTCCTTGTATATGAAGGTGTATTCCCCACTTTCACGTTCATAAATCAGCAAAGTGCCCTAATGGGGTAGGAAAGTCAGGTACCACGAGGAAACCAAATGATGGTTGAAAAGACATTGGGTGTAGCGTGGTGATGGTGCAGCAATACATTGGTCAGAACTCTGAGCTTTCATAGCAGGGGAGATTCTCCCTCGTAGGAATAGACGATAAGCCATCATTTGTCTCACAATTGAAGTCAATATCTGAATTCTGTCATCGCACTACTCAGGATAGACAAGACCACTGAGTAGAACGCCTGGTATTTCCGTACAATTCCGTTGATTCGTCCAGTGATAAACTTTTACCGTTTTAGGTCTTTTGTCCATTTAAAAAAATTCTTTAGCTTAGTTATCAAATTTTACGATATCAGATAATCTTGTTTTACCCTTTTTCAAAGACCTAGTAATTGTGGTTGCTGTAAAGAAAGTCTACACTGGACATTAAGGTGACATTTATTTCCTAACTGTGGTATTTTCCTACTAATGGAGGATAATAGTGAATCCCTAATAAGATAGTCAACTCGCATACTCAAATAAAACAAACGAGACAATTTTCCTAGGCTAAATGACAAACCAATGTAATCTCCGGAACAAATAAGAGGATATTTTGGCGAATTACTATTGAAGTTTTTTTTGTACCGTTTGAACCAATATGTGACCTGTATTTATTCTATCAGTGACAATTAGTTGATAGCTTTCCCCTGTAAGCCCTTGTGAAGGATAATCCCAAGTCTAAGTCGAGTAGTCTGATTTAAAATGGACTTTGAATAGAGAGAAGAGGGCTAGGACTTGCTGACGTTGATGCTGCGGTCGTGCATTGATTAGTTGAAGGAAGCAAAGGAAAACAACGGGTGGTTTTCTTGAAAGGTCACTTTTTCCTCTCTAAGCCACCACGCTGTCATCCTACCATTTTAACGGCTTTCACCCTCTATTCTACATTGTGTATAGTCAAGACAAGTCCCATAAAATGTCCTTAAGTGCTAAAAGTGTTCCAGGCAATTTTACTGGGAATGTTCCGGGGATAAAAAAAAAATTGATAATGGCAGAGGTGCTTTAAAACCTAGAGGCAAACATACATAAAGTACGTAACTCTACATGGACCGATTAAGCGCTTTACAAAATTGAACTTTCGTACTAAGAAAAAATCAAAAATCGTAGCATGAACTCCATCTTCCACCGTTCTAAAAATGCACATTTTTATACATTAAAAATCCATTATATGATGTTCACCAGTATGGCAAAGACGAAATTATTGCATATTTTTCGCAGAGAATTTAAGTAGGATTCCATTTCGTAAAAGGAATGTAAGTAACCGTACGTAGTTGGATAGAGTTTCGGTCCAGAAAGTCTATTCGCCGTAAGTAAAACTGGATACTCAAAGGACAGGTGGTTTAAATATAATCGGCGAAAGTGAGAAAAGTAATGTGCGTCTACCGCAGAAGTTTCTCTCATAGGCCGGCGTTACATCTTATTAGGCTCAAAGTTTCACTCGCAGGCCGGCAGTAACTTTTTTTCTAATTATTGTTTATATCTTATCTTAATAGTTTCGCTGGTCGTTCAACCAGATTGGATTTATTATTATTCACCTTCATAGCTCAACATACAATATCAAGATATCACAATGATGAGATGATAAAGGCAATTAGGTAAAACTGCCAGACTGTTAAGATTAAATCAGTACTTGAGTGAAACTAGGCAAATGTAACACAGTAAAAATCGAACGTGCATGCCATAATTGTCATTGCAATGCAAATGTCGTCTTCATCACCATAGGATAACAAAAATTCGATACCAGATTAGATTTCAGTTTACGTCAGCTATTTTTGAGATATCCTAACCAGCAATTCCAAAGAATGCTGTAGTGGTCACGCTCTTAATCAAAACCATTCATGTTAGTGGCGAAGACAATTGAATTTTTTAATTCTAGAATTCTGAACCCAATTAAAATTACAGATACAAGCACATTCTGTTATTGACTATTTTCAAACGAAGGACTAACTTGAACTGCGCTCAAAACTTGTATGAAGAAGGAAAAAACCAACTATTTTCTAATCTATTTCTAAATTTATGTCAAAATAATCTCAATGAAGTCGTCAGTCGTACTCTTATCACACAGACCTTAGTCAATAAGCTAGGAAAAAAATCTTAGACAATAAAGATTCAATTTCATACGAGGGTGGTGTTCGTTTTACAGGTTTTACTATACTACCCGCATGCTTTATGGCCGTGACCAGGAGTACCGGAGCTATTCTAAAATTAATAGATGTTGAATTGGACAGGTTGACTAATGTTCCCCTGTGGTCAACTCCGTTCCCTTGTCTTTGATCGTCTGTAAGAATCACAAAGGGATCATGTAACCAATTCTTTACATTTTTCAGTTGATATTTGAGGACATCGAATGACACAATATGTAGTACGTGGAAAGGCATTGATTTTTTAACACCATCAAGAATGTCCATCAGAGACTTTCTCTTGCTTTCTTCGCGGTATTGTTAGACGCAAGCATGCAAGTGATTGGCAACTTCAATGTCAAAGCTTTTGAGTGCCCGACGCAATCAGAACGTATTTTCTTAGTGGGTTTCAGTTGGTCAAGAGTTTTGGATGAATTCTAAATACATTTTTTTAAATAGTATTTTGCTCAAAAGCCACATCATGTTTCCATTATTCAGAAACAAATACCATTAAGTTTAAAGATTGGTGTCTGTATCATTTGTTTTTCGACGGGGTCTTTTCACTCCGCGAACAAAGTAAATTCAGACGATAACTCTTGAAACAGAAGTATTATCAAGTACTCCCTACGGGTTTACAGACTCGCCACTTGGATGGGCCAAAATCAACACATTTCAAACTTTTGTGTCAGCAAACTACTGTTCCACAAACACAGATTACACGGAGGATCATGGGAATTGTAACAGAGGAAAGGATGGTTAGGGCAGTAAAAAATTCACGCCCAATCCAAGTAGAAAGAAAAACTTTGAGACTAGGCCCAAGTCCAAGATAATTGAAATGAATCTCTAATCTTGAGGTTCAGATTCTATTCTGGAACCGTGTACTACACAACGGTTGCAAGCCTATGTTGCAGACAATGTTTATTTTCAGATTAATCATGTGTGTTCAAAACAGGTCTTCCGATTATTTTCTAAGAATTCTTAGGCAAATTAAAAAATTTTATTTAGAGAAATTAGAACTTCGCGGAATCAATGAAAATGTTTCCGAAATTATTAATACACACACCGATTTATATTTTGTGAATGCTAAATCATTTAGTAAATCAAATTGTAGGTTTTGTCTTCTGTCGTGCAAAACGGTTAAAACTGCAAGTTGCTTTTTAATTTCCTGAAAATCGATTTTGAAACGTCCTGTACCCATCCAAGCGTTACCTCTTGATAAAAAGTTTGACTGGTTAGAAAAACGGGGTCTAGAATTTTTGAAACACTGCATCACACATAATAATTGTTCACCCGAATATTTTAGTGTTGCCAAAGCTGCTATTGCAGTTATATGGTCACAATGAGTCAAAACTTGGTAATTCAACTTTGTCTTGACCATATCAACAGCAGCGTCATAGTGAGCTGATATTTCAGTAAGTGCGTAAGTTCTGATGACGCACCGTACGTCTAAATATTGCACAAGGTGGTCGACTCACCTCTCGTATCAGAAAGATAGATAGATTAGATATGCTTTATTCAATTGTCAAACCGCTTTCACCGAAGTGTTCTTTAAGCCACGGGGACAGTCTACACACTACTATATTTACACATTTCGAAGAAAAACAAACCAAATCGTAAGCCGATAGAAATTTTAGCCAATAAAAAGCTAAGTATCAAATACATCTAAACGTTTCCGAACTGAGAAGAATTTCCTTTTCTATTTTCCTATATTTCCACAATATTTTTTTGAGGAAGTGTAATTTTTGGATTATTCAGTATATGGGATAAACTCAATTTCGGTTTATTTGAGCGTACTTCGGAAATGTCTTCGCTTGATATGCCCACACATGCAAAAAGTGAGTGTTTCTTTCTGTTTTCCGGTTCTTTCTCCGTGAGTCGATTCCTAAATATTGATCCAACTTAACTGACTTGCATACAAAAGTAGACATAGCCAGCCAATGATGTAAATCTAGTACGTTCTTGTACGGAGCTCTAGTAATATTTTCCGAAACTCAATGTGACTTTTCCAATGGAAATTGCAATGGATCTCACTTCGATACCCATTACCCATTCCTACCTTTGCGTCTTGCCTTCGTCGACAGAAGAGAATTTACGACTCGCATTTTCATCTCTTCCCAAGAAATTATGAACAGAAACAGAGAAACTGAGCTACGGTATGATCCGGTGCAAAAACTTGTCATATTTTTTAGGACAACGTGACTGTTGATAAATGATAATAAAATATTACAAAATTCAGAGCCGGAACTGTCAGTTTTGTTTCAAACTGTAATTTTTCCCCCTCAAATTACTAGTAAAATTACGGATCATTAGTAAAAATAGTTAAATACCCATATCTCTAGGTCTTGACCTCCATTTTTCAATACAGGTCATGGACAGAACACTAACGCATAGGACAACGATAACAAAACAACATAAACTTTTATCTGACATAGAAATTGCGACTTAAAGATCAAAGTGAGGAGCGTTAATCCAGATTAATGTGTGCGACCATGGTAGGTCAATGTTGACTCTGACGATAAAAAATAGTCACCGCAATACCTACTCGTGTTTTTTTCTTCCATCTGTCTTCTCATTCTGTTTTATGAAAAAAAGATAAGAATAGGACCGACGGACCGACAGACATTACAATTACACATGTACTGTACTACGGAACAGGCACAAAAGTAAGGTTATTATCGAATTATATTCTACTACATATGTCTAGCCATTCATTCGTGTTGGATGTGGATTGTGGACTGACATGACATTTCCATTATCTTTTTCTCACACAACACACAAATTGTTCTCAGAGTGAGGGAAAGGTGAAATGGAGAAAGTTTCAACACAGAGTGAAAGTCAATGCCATTGTTCTCTTACTTTCACATTCAACTCTTGCAAATATTTTGAATAGATCTGATTTTGTTGTTCATAAATCACAAGTGAATCAAAATATTATCTGATATAACATAATAGCATAACTTTTTTAAGGAGATTTTTGGAACGTCCTGGCGGTATCCCATGATCTTAGTATCAATTTTCGCAATGGCAATCGCATTTTTTTACAACAATGAAAATTCTTGATTTTTAAAATTAGGGGAATATTGCTGATTTTTTGCACCATTTTCTTCCTTTAGGTATTTTTGGCAGACTCTGTACTTGAAATAATACTCGGAACACGTCCCTCATGGATTAACGTACACACGTATCGCTTTCCCTTCCGTTTTGTTGGATTGACCCATAAATGTGTCTTGTGCAAACAGAGCTGAACAGATGTTCAAAACATCAAACTGTTCAGGAAATAGGAGGAATCAACGCAATTATCATTTTATATTGCCATTGCCTATCTTGAGACCCAGCCCTTTATCCTTCGATGCGAAAACTACATATATGCTTTATTACAGTGAACCTGACGTTCACTCTACAAACGTTGAATCGTTAAGGATCGTAGAAACAGAAGAAAAAAATGCTGAAACAATAATAAATAATAGTTTCTCCGAATTCTACTCATGCTCCTTTTTTCGTTCTGAGACTTTTCTGCTGATTTACGGTATTATAATCCATAGGGCATCTAAAATTATGTCTTAACGAGTTTGCGTGTTTGAAGGATGGAAAGGTTAATGTAATGAAAAGCCTTTATAATTTGATTACTCTGTGCATTGTAGCTCGTTCGTTAAAGTGCATTTGTGGTGTACGAATCTTGTCCTTTAACATTACGTGATTGGAGGAATCGAGCAAATATTAGATTCCAATGAGTGTCAAGGTTTATTAAACGGGAAGTTTCCAAATTTTCTATAATAATATATATGTAGTTTTTGCTCCAGTTCCAGCTCCATTGGACCAGTCGCACAAAATTTCTATACAAAGGACTCTTATGCATTTGGCTCAACTTAGTTTTTATTTTGTTGGAATAAAATTGTAAACTTTGTTTGTAGTTTTAAAGTTAGTACAAGAAAAACTCGGATTTTGCTTTGAGCGTATGGCCAGAACACTCAATGTACTATAAGCTCAACCTGAACTTTTACAACGAGTAAAATAAATGTTATCCACAAAGTTGAGTAATCAATACAAACTACAAACTACAGCTGGCGAGACTGTGCAAAACCCTTTTGAACTGAAGGAATGGAGAAAAAGACAACGAAGTAGCACTTGTTTCTTCCAAATATTACAAAATAAATAAGAAACAAACTGGAACAATTGTAAAAGAATTTGTTCATTATACCACACACAATAGCTTAAAGTTAGTCCTAAGTTTTTCCACCCGTTGAGTTTGTAGCGAAAGGTGAAGCGTATAAACCTGAGCAAACATTTTGGGAATTCTGATAATTCTGAAGTTCTCGACGAATTCCGGATTAAATATTGCGCGTCAGTAATTTACTGGCTTTAAGACTAAACTAGTGAAAAGTTACCAAATTCTTGTTTTAGAATATAATGATCGTACAGAATTGGAAAATCAGATCGGACAGAACCAGTTCACTAACTAGTCAAGTAATAAAAACGGAACACGATTCAAAAAAGGAATTCAAACAAACCGGTATTACAGTTTTCAGACTAATCAATTCAATCAATTCAAGCATCTACGCTAGATATGTAGGACATAAAAATATAAGAGGTACGTATAATTACAAAGTCAAATAATAACAAATTCTTAAGGTGAAACATAGTCGAAGTCTTCTTCACAGACTGAATCTCCTTATTCGTGCTGACATATGGAATGACAAATGGCAAAAGTTTCTAGCCTCATATCCGATCCTAATATTGTCGGTTATCAGTTTAAGCACTACCACGAAACATGCAAACATATTTACAACTCTGACTAGGAAAAATTATTTTCCCCTACTTTCAGGAAGAAGTCATCTAATGTCCAATCCAAAATTAATTCGGCAATTCCGTTTATCTGACAAAATCAGCAATATGTTAATTTCAAATCAATTTTTGATACGCGCGGGCAAAGTAGCTAAATTAAAAATTGTGGATGATTTACACCAACTTTCGGCGGTTTATACTCGGACCACTGGGATTACGAAACAATGTGCTGTACTGAAGCAAGAAAGTTCTAAAGAACAGAAATCCTAAAAACTCTTGAAATACGTTAAATTGATATAGTTGTGCATCCAGGAGTTAATCTACCAGAAAATCGTCCAATCACACTTTACACTTTCCATTGAATATTACGAGATTTCATGCTCTGCATGCAGGACTCGGATGGGAATGATCAAGAAGTTTCAACCGTTTTTTTTAAGTAAGGAGAGTCGGTAACTAGTAAACAACCGGAAATAGCCTTTTTTTCTTGCCTGGTCCCGCATCCTATGCCAATGTATTACGGAAACCTGTATTCCCGACCAGGCTTATTTTCACATAAGACATTTTGGAATTTAACGTTGTCGGGTGGATACCCGCCATGTTTGCGACAGCCATTGATCTGCAGTTAATGTTGAAGTCATATAGACATTGCCTTTTTGGAGCTTTTTGGCACTTTTTTGTTTGTTTGGACTTACCGGCTCTCTTTACTACCCGTCCACCCTCTTTGGGAATGATAATCTAAACGAATCTCCTGATTTTATTCATAATTTGGAATTAATGGAGTTAACTTTTCCTTATATAACACATGCGAGCGCGGCGACGATTCTGTATTAAAATAGTCAAGAATTGCAGTATAAAATTTTCAGGTACCTACTTGTTTAGCTGTGTAGACAATTCGACTACAGAAAAGAGATCCAAAATCCTGACCTATGAAAATACTGACCACATGAAAATGCCTTTATCCATTTAAGAATCACTGCCACATAGAGTTAGGAATTTTAGCTGTTTTATTTTTCAAACATAGAAACAATCTGATTAACTCTATGCACTGACCTGTCTAGTCTCACAAGAAATGTATGTGATTACACCGAGGCCTTGCCTGCTCCGAAATGACCATGAATTAAAATTCTGACACAAGGAAATCCATTTAAACAAGATGAATACGAAAAATCGATACTCTCTTGAAGAAAATGCTTGACCCATGCAAATTCTACGACCTGGAAATTCTTGTAAACGAAATAGAGATTGCCCCACAACGTTAAAATCATTCCCGCAAATATACTATTCACTATCCGAGCACTGCACATGTTTAAATAAGTTTTCGACGATTTTAATTGAATTTAAAAAAGCTTCTATTATACTCGAGGAGTCATTCATTTGCACTGAAATCCTGCACCTATCAAATTCGTTACATTTTTGACGAAACCTAATTGGTCTGCATATTTCCATAATCCAAAAATTATCAATTTAGAAATCATCAATTAACACCTTCGATGTAACATTGTTTACCTCAATTCATATAAACATGACTTGCTATCAGACGGTCGTTGCTGTTTAAAGAATTCGGCAATTCTTAAACTTTAAAAGTAATAATTTTTTGAATCTCACAAAAAATTCTAATTCCCAAAACAGGCGAGGATTCACAATAAAAGTAATCAAATCTATCCTAACATTCTAACACGGAGATTAAGTTCAAATCGATTTTCATAGTCCAAACGCCTTATCTATTTGAAATTGTAGCCGGAAGTGTCATATTCATTGCAGCTCTTAAATAGTACTCGTATGCTCGTATGAAAATCTGTCAAACTGTTATTATATCAGGAGATAGAAATTCCACTTGGACCAGAGAAAGCTTCATCAAATCTCTTTGATATCTCCAAAAAACATAGCTACGTGTACCACGATATTTCAAATATCAGGATTAAGAATCTACAATTTTCGGCTGTCCAAACAATATTCGGTATTTTTAGCCACATGTACATCAATATTCGCTATCAGACCGTCGGTTCTCCTTTAATTTATTCGGCAATTTCTAAACACCTCATGATTACGTCATAGAAATTCTTATATCTCAGAAATTATTCGAGCTCCGCTAAATGCACTCTGAAAAATCTGTCAAATTGTCAATATTTTGTATAACAATACTACTCTAATCTTTGAAACAAAAATTATCGACATGCATCATAAATTTTATCACAATCTACAACAATAGTATGCGGCAGTTCCATGAACATCCTTCAATCATTTTACTCTTTGCAATGAATATTTCACTGTCGATTTTGGTACATTAAGTAGTCTCAGGCGAGAAATCCTGAAATATGGATAATCCAAACAATATCCCTTGATGTTATCCATAGTGTGAAAATAATCCGTCAAGTCAAACTAACTTTTTGTTATCACATTACATATGAAAGCGTAGCGACGTTTTTTTTTAAGATATTCGAGAAATTGTAAAAGAAATAAAAGAAATTAGTTGGCAGGTACATTCTTGAAGGTACTCAGTCAGTAATCGGCAGAGCTGACTGCACTTGCAAAAAGCAACCGGTTCATCTACAATCCTGACCAAGAACTTCCATCCGAATAAGACGCCCGACCGGGATTGGGAATAAAAATTCGAAATGTAGGACATATTCGCTTAATCATCCGACAATATCTACTACAAAATAAATTCTGCACTTGGCTTGGTATTACACTCGTATACTTTGTATCTATTTGACAGAGTACACTGCTCACAATAATCTATCACACGATTTTTGATTATGATAGACGTAAGTCTTTTCGAATAAAAAGTATAGTAAAAATCGTAACCCCTCAATGAATGTTTCAAAGATTATAAACAGAGATTACATCGCAATGTGAAATTCATTCGTGTAAATGAACTCCATCTACATTTTTAAATTGCATATTATAATCAAATTTAAAAAAGTTTTCTCGTAGGTATATTCATCTGTTTAGAAATCTTAGAGCAATCAAAGCGGTACTCTGCTGACAAAACGAAATCGACCTGGGGAGATCATAAACCGGAAAGAAACAATACAATTCCCCCCAAGACTTCCAAGACTATAAATGCTGCAGCTATAAAAGTCCTCACTTCCCCATAATCTAGAAAAACACCACACACCACATTCTCTCTGGTATAGATGGACAGAACTCAAATAGGAATCGCATGCTAAAAGACAGTCGGTCCTGTTTATTATTATTTTACAATTCTTAAACGAATCTTTAAAATGAAGGTTTTTACCCATTACTCCATTATGACGAATGACACAACAGTATAAGTTCCGAACTCAATGTTCGTCATTAGAGCGTCGTACATTTTTTAAGTTGCTCCATAGTTTCCACCTAACGCAAAGGAAGTTTGTAGAATATGAGCAGTTCTCACATTTTGGAATGTGCAAAAGGTTTGTCAAGTTTCAAATTCTGGCATGCAGCTTACGGATGATATAATGAAATTAAGATTTCTGCATATCGAGGTTTTGATGAACTTTATGGTCTGATTACTCTGTGTATATCCGCCCATTCGTTAAAGTGCAGTTTTGGTGTACGAATCCTCTCATCCTTTAACTTTATGCGATTAGAGGAACGGAACAAGAATGCGATTTCAATGAGCCCCAAGGTTTATTAACAAGAAAGCTTTCAAACGTTCTATAATAATAGCGCTGTAGTTTTTCTCAAACGGGGAATAGAACCAGTCGCGCAAAATTTGTATACAAAAGAACTACTGAACCATTTGACCCAACTTACATTTTAATTTGTTGGAATAAAATTAAGTTTGTTTGTAGTTTTAGTTTTTCCACTCTACAGGAAAAACTCAGATTTTGCCTTGAGCGTATGGCTGGAACACCCAGTACTATAAGCGAAATCTGAACTTCTACAAAGAGTAAATAGAAATGATCCCCAAAGTTGAGTAATCAATACAAACTACAGCTGGCGAGACTGTGCCAACCCTCTTGAACTGAGCGAATGAAGAAAAAGACAGTGAAGTAGAACTTGTTTCTTCCAAATATGGAGTTGCCCTGGGGTATAGAATATCATAGAGAGGTCATTTCGTGGTCCCTAGTTACGCTTGGAATTGAATTGCAGATTAAATTGAATTAATTTAAATTTCGTCCAACTCAACGGATTAATAATTTCCAATCGGCGTCGAACCCACGACTATTCTGAATGTAAGCAGGAATAACACGTGCATTTCTTTACTTCCGCTTTTGGAAATGAAACGCCAGCGCATCCTAGCGAAACTCCGGAACCAGCAGTTGACCTTGTTTGTTTTGGTGTCAACAAAAATGTCCTCTCTATGAAAGGAGCGAGATTCTATACTCTTAGAACAAAACCCCTTGGTGTTACTTATAGTGCGAAATCAATGCGACAAGTCCAACTAACTTTTCATTATCGGGTCAGATATGAAAGTGCAGCGACGTTTCTGTTTTAAGATATTCGAGAATTGTGAGAAAAAAATATGATAGTTAACTGCTGTCCATGAACAGTAGGATTCGTCATGTCTGGAATGTACTGCGTTATTTGTCCGCGTACAAAAAACTACTCGTCAAGATGCCTACAAATCTGACCAAAGTGTGTCCATTCGAATAAAAAAAAATCTCTGTCATAAGGTTATTCCACCAAGTAGAAATTTAATTCTCTATTACGAAAACGACAGACATATTTTCTTAACTATCCGACAATTTCTACTTCGAAATAAGTTTTTCACTTGGCTTGATCCTGTGTACATGTACTTCTATATTTCACTGAGTACACTACTAGGAATAATCCATCACACGAATTAAAATTCATACAGAAGAAAGTCGGGTCGAGTGAAATTAATAACAAAATGCGTTACTCCCTTAAATAATATGGAAGAAAATGTTAAACAGGGGTTTACAATACCAATGTGATTCGCGCCAATCAACTCCATCCTATTTTCGTTGACAATGCATCTTAAATTTTTAAATTAGTATTCGACTGAAATCAAAGTCAAAAAAGTTTCCCAAATGAGTTACTTATCTAAAGCGGTACCTTCCTGACCACATGAAATTGAACTGGAGATATCATAAATCAGAAAGGAATGCTACAAACCCTACGAGGACTTTTAGGACAATGTAAATACTACTACAAGTATAATAGTCCTCAAATCTCAGTAGTCTAGAAAATATCCACACGCACCTCATTCCATCTGGCATAAGATGGGCATAAATCGAATAGAAATCAATTGCTATCAGACAGTCAGTCATTGTTTAAATTTTTTTACAATTCACGTTTACAATAATGTTTCTAGCCTCCCCTGAGAATAGTTATTAAAACTTCGTACAACGGATTGAGCGGAAGTGTCAGGCTAATTTTAACTGTAATAAAACCTGTCGAAATATTACAATTCGGAGGTTAGAAATTCCGTAGAACCAGGCCATAAGGTGCACCTCTTTTGAAAACCCGCTACTCTACAGAAGAAAATATCCCTTCTGTGTGACAGCACACTCGCACCGTTACCCAGATTCGATTTCTAATTAGTCGCACAATCCAAACGGGGTCTGGTATGCAAATCAACCCAAACTCAATGTTCGTCATTAGAGCGTCGGAGATTTTTTAAATTGTTCCACAATTTCTAACTTACGCAAAGGAAGTTCAAAAAAAATCCTGTGTTATTTGTTACACATACAATGTTCGTAACTCGAACACACTTGAGGAAAAGTTTTCTGCCCAAGAAATGCATCTGCTGACTCCATTCAGAATTTAATTTGTTAGAATATAAATTTAAACATTATCCATAGGTCTCGTTTGCTCAATATGTAAGAAATACTAAAATGCTATACCTTGAGCCTATGGATAAAAGATTCAATTTAAGTAGAAACTTAACTTTTACAAAGAGTAAAATAAAAATGCTGCCCACAAAGTTGAGTAATCAATACAAACAAAAAACTTTAGTCAGCCAGACCCTCCTCGACTCAATGAATGAAGAGACCGACAGCGAAGAAGCACTTGTTTCTTCCAAATATTACAAAATTAATAAGAAACAACAATCTTCGAACAATTGTGAAAGGATTTGTTCCTTATAAATACACGAAATACCTTAAAGTTAGTCCTAAGTCTCGCCTCCCGATAAGTTTTTAGTGGAAAGTCACAACTCCACCGAAGCCACTAGTAAAGACTTTGGATAGAAATTTACTTTGCTATAATATCGTCGCACCACTTTTAAATTATGCAATACGTTAGAGAAATTCTACAAGTTTTCTCCAAATTCCTTTGATTTTGAAAAGCATCAGAGACTCCACCGTAATTCTTCTGACCTCGGAATAATCCAGAATAATCAGTACAGGTTCGAGTGCGAGATCGATTCCAAATCACTTTTCCTTATCGGAACATTCTACTAGTTTTGAATTTGGATTTTACAATTTCCATCAAAATCAAAACAGTTGTTATTATTTGGCCGGAATTGTAATATTTAGTTGAATTCCAAAATAGTTCTCGTATGTTCTTAGGAAATTCCATCGAATTGTTATAGTTATAACTAAAGGCAAAAGAACTTCCACTTGGACCAACAGAAATGCATCAATTCTCTTTAATGTGTTAAGAAATGTCCCCGCATATGTCGCTGCGTTAATTCTAACACCAGGATTAAAACTCCCCGAATCTCGGCTGTCCAAACAATAGCTGGTAATTCTGCTAACAACTTTCATGAAAATCAGCTCAATTTCAATATTTGGTATCAGAGCGTCGGTTCTCTTTTAAATTATTTGACTATTTCTATATGCCATAAGAAAAGTTGTAATGGGCGTCTGAACCTTGAGTATATTCGAACTCCACGTGATGCACTCTGAGAAATCTGTCGAATTGTTAATATTTTGTAGATCAATAATACATGAAGAAGACTTTCACCCGTCGAACAAAAAAGGGCGACATGCATCATCTATTTGATCACGATCTGCAATAATTTTGGGCAGTATACCGAAAGAATATCCTTCAATTATTTTAGTCTTTGCAACGAATATTACGTGATTTCACTGACGATTTCGGCGCTAAAGTAGTCTCCGATGACATATCCTCAAATATGGGTAATGCAAAATCACAAATAGTATGAAAATAATTCGCCAAGTACTTTTCTTTATCAGGTCTAACATGAGAGCGCGGCGACGATCCTATTTTAAGCTAGTCGACAAATTTTACAAAATAAATGTATTAGTTATGACGCTGGATATTTCAATTTTAATGCAAATCCTCCATTGAAAAACCATTAATTTTACAGTTGTATGGTTGGTTATGAAGTCTTGAGGCCCTGTCAAGACGATACATTTCCGGCGAAACGAAATCGAACTGCAAAGATCATAATTCAGAGAGTATGAAAGCCCTCAATCCCCATAATCTAGAAAATATACAAACACGCCACATTCAATCTGGGAAAAGATGGACATGAATCAAATAGGAATCACGTGCTATCAGACAGTCGGTCCTCCTTAAACTTTTCTACAATTCTTAAACAATTCTTTAAAGCTGAGGCTAAATAGTTTTTCCTGACCTGCCCAGACAAATGATATTAATTTGTACAACGGATTCGGCAGAAGTGACATGCTCATTTGAACTATAAAATTGTACACTCGTAAGAAGCCCTGTCATAATTTTACAATTCAGACGAGTAAAATAACCTATCAGAGGGTGAGCTTATCAAGGAATCATTTTAATCTATCGAAAAAAGTATCCACTGCGTGTGTCAGCGCAATCGCATCAATACCGGGATTGAATTTTTACAAATCACACAATCCAAAGAATATCTGGTGGTGATTTTGTAACATGCAAGCAAGTCAACTCGAACTCGATATTTGTCATTGGAGCGTCGGACATGTTTTGAATTGTTCCACAATTTTTAACTAACACAAAAAAGTTTTAGTAGTGTTTACAATCTATTGATTGGAACTCGAATACACTCGAAGAAAAGATTTTATGCACAAGAAATGCATCTGGGCTTTTTTTGTTCAATGTACAAGAAATACTAAGAGTATACTTGGAGCGTAGAAACTAAACCTGACCTTCTATAAAGATTAAAATAAAAACGTTACCCACAAAGTCGAGTAATCAATACAGACTACAAACTTTAGCCACCCAGACTGTGCAAATCCTCCTGAACTCAATGAATGAAGAAACTGACAACGAAGTAGCACTTGTTTCTTCCAAATATTGCAAAATAAGTAAGAAACAACTTGCCAACAACTAACAACTATGAAAAAATTTCTCTCATTATTCTGTACAAGCTAACTTAACGTTACTCCTAAATCTCGACTCCCAATGAATTGTTAGGGAAAACGGAGGCGTAAAAAACTTAACCCAGCGTAGTTTAAGAATTTCCAACAATTTTGAAACTCTTAACCAATTACTGATTCCATATCACAGTACGTCCTTAATTGACAGACTTTGACATAAAATTAAGATCAAGTACCAAATTTTTCTCTTCGAAAATAATGGTGTTAGTGAATAGGATAATAGGTACGTTCCGTTCTCGAAACTGGGTAAATCACCATTGTGGGCAAAAGAAAATTGGTACTTTCAAAATTTATGCTTGCTATTCCATACGCTCTAATAAACTAAAGGAAAAACAAAACTGGAACAGGTTTGTTTGTTTGTTTGTTTTTCCATTAGAGTGTTAACCCATGCATTCAAACATAGAGAGTATGCGAGTTGATTACTTCGAGTTGATTCTAAAGCAACATTCAAATGGGTATTTTAATCTTCGAGGCTAACCAAGTCAAGAGCCCACTCTAAACGCATTACAAAACATGGAAGTTATGCTAGAAATTTGAATTAAAAAATTCTAGTGTGAAACCAAAGTCTTGTTCACGAACTGAATCTTCATATTTGTGCTGACATACGGAATGACAAATGATAAAAGTTTATACCTTCATACCCGAACATCGTCGCTTATGAGTCTAAGAACTACCACGGAACATGCGAAAATATTTACAACCTTGACAAGGAAAAACTCTTTCCTTCTACTTTCAGGAAAAAGTTATCTAATTTCCAAACCTAAAACGGATTCAGTGATTCCGCCCATGTGACAAAATCAGCAATACATGAATTTCGAATCCGTTCTCATTATGCGGGCAAGTAACTATTTACGAATATTTGGATAGTTTAAAACACGCTCCCAGTGCTTCAGTTAAAATTCGCAAATTGTTACTATTGTATCAGTAGGTGATAATCTAATCTCTGCAACAAAAATTGCTGGCATTTAATCGCAAACTTCAGTGGCGTATCGACAGAAAATCGCCCAATCACATTTTACTCCATGCAGTGAATTTTACGATATTTTATCTTCCGTACAAGCAAGATGCGGTTATGAATTCCTGGAATATCCAAATCCAAAGCGGATTTCGTATTTCATCCATAACGCGAAATTAATGCGCGCTAATTTTCATTACGAGACATGAGACCACCGCGACGACGATTCTTTATTAATATATACGATAAATTCTAAAAAATATTTACAAAGTTGCACACTCGGTACGTACCTGTTTTCTCTGATATCGGCACTGCTTGCTAAGAATTGTCAATTTGGAAAGTACTTTGCTCAAGATAAACCATAGGTATCAATTAAAATTCTGACACAATAAAATCTATACGAATACAGAGGAGATAAAAAACGATACTCTCTTGAAGAAAATTTTGAACCCATACCAATTGGAAGACTTGGAGATTATTGTGAGCCAATTCGTGTTTACATCTTCCTATGTAAAATTGATTCGGGAAATATAAATTATTCTTCAGTATGAACGCGTTGTACAGGTTTAAATTACTATATTCGCAGTTAAAAAAGTTTTGAATGTGCGCGTTGAGTTATCTAATCCCGCACCTGTCAAATTCATTATATTTCTGACGAAACAAAATCGATGTGATTAAGAGATTAGAAATCTCAAAGAAATACTGCAAATACTATCAATACTTCCAGGACTTACGATTACTATAAAATTCCTTGTATTTCCATGATCTAAAAACTATCAGTAGATTCCACCTTCGGTGTGACATTGTCATCATGACTTGGATAAAACGGACGCTCCTGTTCAAAATTCTTCGTCAATTCTTAAACAAAGTTCTGAAGTTGATTTTAAATAATTTTTTGAATCTCTAAAGAATTTTAAACAGTCCATCACGAAACTCGAGGCTTCACAATTAACATCTGCCCAATCCTATCGATCTAACGTTAAGGTTAATTTTAAATAGATTTTCATTGTCGAAACGTAGTGTCTATCTTCTATCGTATGTATTCAAAAGTTCCTTTCAGTGTTAAAAATTTCAGTCGATCGTTATTTGTTTCAACTATGAGATGCTGTATACACAGGATAACCTGTTGAAATCCTTCGAACTATCAAGAAAGCGACGGTATCAAAGCAGTGAAAACCTCAACTCAAAAATATCCGTTAAAATGCGTGATACTCCACCGAAGGCGCTACTAAAAATTTAGATAGAAATTTACTTTGTGATAATAGCGTCACACCACTTTTAAATTATTCAATAATTTCCTTCTGAATAAATTGTGATTTGTTCTTCTTGGATTCCCTTGGATATTGAAAAGCCTCTGAGACTCCACCGTAATTCTTCTGATCTCGGAATGCGTATAATCCAAAATAATCAGTAATTTTGACTAGTTCTGGTTCGAATGCGCATATCGATTCCAAATCACTTTTCCTTATCGGAACATTCTACCAGTTTCGAATTTGCATTCGACGATTTCCATCAATATCAAAACAGTCGGTGCAGTGGTTTGGCCGGAAGTGTCATATTTATTTGAATTCCACAATAGTACTTGTACGCTCGTAAAAAATTCAATCGAATTGGTATAACTCAGGCGAAAAAACTTCCACTTGCGGCAACAGGAATACATCAAACCTCTTTAATGTATCTAAAGAACCACATTATCGACATTATGTCGCTGCGATATTTCCAACACCAGGATTAAAACTCCCCAAATCTCGGCTGTTAAAACAATATCCGGCGATTCTACCAACAACTTGCATGCAAATCAGCTGGACCAGACTATTTGGTATCAGAGCGTCGGTTCTCCTTTAAATTATTTGATAATTTCTAAATACTTTGAATTAGGTTAATGGACTTTTGAATTTTAGTCGTATATTTATTTGCCACATGATGCACTCACCTGTCGAAACCTGTCGAATTATTGATATTTTGTTATCAATAATACTCCAGACTAGAGAAGACTTTAATTTGTTGAATAAAAAGGAGCGACATATATCATCTATTTAATCACAATCTGCAATAATATTGGGCAGTGTACGGAAAGATTATCCTTCATTTATTTTAATATTTGCAATGAATATTACGTGATAGCACTGACGGTTTCGGTGCATAAGTAGTCTCCGATGAGAAATTATCATATATGGATAACGCAAACAGAATCTCTTGAAGTCACTCCTAGTATGAGAATAATAAGTCAACCTTATGTACTTTTCTTTATCAGGTCAGACATGAGAGGCCAGCGACGGTCCTATTTTAAGTTATTCCAGAAATTTTGCAAAATGATTGTTAAGTTATAGGCTGGATATATGATTTGAAGGTGTCCTTACGAAAATAACTGGTGAAGATGGCTGGAATTCTAACCAATGAACGTCCATGCAGTTAAAAAAATAACAGGTTACACTTACAAGAACTGTATGAGAATCGGCCGAGGTCCAGAATCAAAATTTAATTAATTTTTACGGAAACGACGGATACACGATATGTTCTTAATTTTCCGACAATTTCCACTATGAAGTAACTTCTTTGATTGGCTTGATATTCCATACTTTTACTAATTTATTAGTGTACTGCTCACAATTATCCTTCACATGAATCTTCAAAATTATATGAATTGCCTCGAGTAAAAATAATAGCAAAAATCGTTACTCCCTCAAAGAATATTCAGAAGATTCTAAATAGAAATTACATCCGCAATGTGAAATATAATCGCGCAAATCAGCTCCATCTAATTTCTGTTAGCAATGTGCTTTCATATTTAAATTATAATTAATTTTAATTTTTAATTATTCGACTAATATAAACGAAATTAAAAGTATACTCGGAGTCATATTTATCTGTTCTGAAATTCTGGACCCCTGTCAAGACGACACATTTCTGACGAAACGGAATCAAACTGGAGAGATCATAATTCAGAAAGTATAGAAGCCCTCATCCCCATAATCTAGAATATATCGAATAACACCACATTCTATCTGTGAAAAGATGGGCATAAATAAAATAGAAATCACCTGCCATCAGACAGTCGGTCCGCTTTGAACTTATTTTACAATTAAATTTAAAGGTGATGCTAAATAATGCTCCTGAATGGCCCAGAGAATCGACATTAAAACTTCGTACAACGGATTCGTTGGAAGTGTCATGCTCATTTGAACTGTCAAATTGTACACTGTCGAAATGTTAAAATTCAGGCGAATGAAATTACCTAGCACCAGAGGGTGCACTTTTGAAGAAACGACTTTACTCTATTATCGAAAAAACTATCCCTTGTGTGTGTAAAACAATCGCACCAATACCTAGATGGAATTTTTACGAATCACACAATCCAAACAATATCTGGCGATTTTATACACACCATGCATGCAACTCGAACTCAATATTCGTCATTGGAGCGTCGGACCTGTTTTAGTGTTCGGTTCTCTATTTATTGCATCTTGAATACACTTGAGGAAAAGTTTTTATGCACAAGAAATGCATCTGGGCCGTTTTTTGTTCAATCTACAAGAAATACTACTTGGAGCGTATGGATAAAAGATTTAATACAGAAATAAACCTCAACTTCTACGAAGATTGAAATAAAAACGTTATCGACAAGTTGAGTAGTCAATACTAACTACGGACTTAGCCAGCCAAACCGTGCAAACCTCCTGAACTCTGGCACTTGTTTCTTCCAAATATTGCAAAATAAACTAGAAACAATCATGCAACAATTTTGAAAGAATTGGTCCCATTATTCTGCACAAGCTAACTTAATGTTACCCCTAAATCTCGCCTCCCGATGAATTGTCAGAGAAAAAGGAGGCGTCAAAACATGAACCAACATTAGTTTAGGAATTCCGATAATATTGGAAGTCTTAACGAATTACGGATTCCATTTAACGTGTAGTGGGCCGTTGAAATACCAAACAATTAGGGCACTGCGGTAACGGAGAAAGTTTTGGCCAAACATTGAACTAAGGGTG
>JAQFYE010000849.1:0-28756 GCA_034694305.1 Protaphorura glebata | reverse complement strand
TACCGAAGTGTCACTACCAACAACCTGTTATTTTTATGACGTCAGAAGGCTCCATTAAATTTAGACGAACATTAATAGTGTAGGTGTATTCGAAAGCTTTTGGGCTATAATTAATTTTTTTAGTACATTCTACCTGAATTTATGGCCTTCTGCACTTAATTTCAGTGAGGATATCACTTGTGTGCAAATCGTTGACATCCGTCCTTAAATTCAGGTAGCCATTTCTAAGCGTGTCTATTCTGTCTATACTAGATCCGATGATAATCTCTTTCGAATTGTCCATTTTCTGTTTCCCAGAAGAATATATATTATTACCTTCCTGTCGGATTTATTTTATTTCTTTATTTAAGACTTGAGAAATTCCTGAACTGTAGGCTGATGCAAATTAAATAGGTAGTGCCAAAACACGATTAAGACGATATTCATCAAAAGTGATATATTTAATTTAAATAATGTTATTAATAATTAAAGCTCATAGTTTTGGTCTCAATGTTTTTACAATCTCTGGCCACCAAGATGCCCTTTCCAGCCCTCCCGGTGTTTGCATCATAGTCGCCTGTAAGTTTTTATAAATGAATCCATCCGATTTGCCAAGGACAGAATTTAGGATGAAATCCGGCGGTGCTAGAACATCAGCTAAAGTGACGGCTTCTGGCTTCAACACTAGACAAAGATGTAAAATGGTTTCCCTGAGTAATTTCGCCGGAGCTGGACCTACAGCAAATCCACCTTGATAAAGAACTCCCAAATGTTTTTCCAGGCTCCAATAGCCGAAAAGTAAAAGAAGTTTGGTCATCACAGCTCGAACAGGAACAGGAATGTCTGGTTTACAACAATGCTCATAGAATTTGTCCAAGGCGCAATGTTCAATGTAAGCCAATGAGAGATTTCGGCAATGATATACTTGAGAATCATTCCTCGCCGTGAAGATATCCTTCCCCGACTTGAGTTCGGAATTGAATTTATCAGCCGTTATCTCCAAAAGATATGTAATCAACCATTGGTAACTCTCAAATAGAGTGGTAGTGTTCAAGAGGTCATTGACACTCTTGGCTCGGAATCGATCCCTAGAGATTCGTTGGAAATCAGATAAGAATTTTAAAGATCCGAGTGGACTTGGAATTTTCTCAGATTTTTTCTCATTCCAAATCCCAAGGAGCCAATTACTTGTCTGCTGGAGTAAAACATTGTTGTCTCCCTCGTAAGTACAATTCGCATCATTGTCATTCCGGATTTGACCCAATCCGGCAGCCCATAAATATCCGTGACCCCCACAAGCTTCTCGACATTCTTGAATCGCATCTCGGGCCAACCAACCTGCCAGTGGTTTGGCCGATGATGATAACGCATGGATTTCTGACCCCACTTCGGCCAGATATGCCTTATCTTTTCCGCCGAATTGACCCAGAGCAAAATCAACGTATGCGGCATAGAAATAATCTCCGAAATATTTCATGACGTATGCTGCAGCCAAGTATGGGAATAAACGCCATTGCTGCATTTGATATTCGATGACTGGGAGCTCTTGTTGAGCCCCATTTCGATTTCCATTGTTATTCCCGAATTGACGTCGAACAGCAGAATATCGAACAGCGATCGTGACAGCTTTACATAAGTTGGCCGCACAAATTGGAATGATTCCAGCTCTTCCAGCCGACAAATTTCCCAGTGCCGCTCCAAATCTTTTGTTCGGATCCTTGTACGGAGTGACATACTTTCCATCCGGAGTAACATCACCAGATTTATTCAGTAAACCTTCCCGAGGAATGGCATAGTTATCAAATAGCAAATACCTGGGACAACAAAATGGTCGTGTGTAATAAAATCCAGTTTTCTCAGGAATAGATGTTTGAACGCTCACCCGTTGTCAATTCCGTTCAGACCCAACTTTGCACCCATATCTCCAATTGTGACTCCAGGATAAGGCATCATTGTATTAGGATCTCGGATAGGAACTGCAAAACAATGTAACCCATGATTTTGACCATCTGGTGTGTAGAGCTGCGCAAACACCATGGCGTGTGTCGCCGTTTTACCTGTCAAAGAAAATCAGAAATCAGGATGAGTTTGAAAACAATAAACTGTAGAAGTCAGAATATCTAAAATCGCTGGAATAAAACTTACCCAAATTCCCCACCCAAACTTTGGCTGCTTCGAAATCTGGGGTATTTAGTCGGAATTGTTGTGAGGTAGGATCGTAATTAGCGACTGTCCTCATGGCTCTTGTATTTGTTCCATGACTAGTTTCCGTCAGTGCAAAACATCCAAAGAGCTATTTATCGGTAAAATCAAAATGCGAGGATTTAGTGTCAAAGATATTATAAATGTTTGGTTCATTTCTGAACCCACCTATGTATATTTTGCCGCTACCTCTATCAAATTAGCGATATATAAATAATGTAATGAAGTGTCAGAAAATAGTTTTAGATGAGTTGACGAGTAACAATTTTCAACTGCCAAAAAACTCCATTGGCATGATAATATGTAGTTTAAACGACAAATGTTATCAATAATTTACAAAAGTTTTACCTCAACATTGCTGACAGCTTCCACAAAATTGTAATGGCGAGCTGTGCCTTGTCCTAGGACTGCGTTGCTGAAAAAATCCTGGAGCAGTATTCGTTTAATGGAAACTGACCAGTCGTAGTAACCCAATGACACGGTTAACGAGTTATTCTAAATCAGAAAGTTAAGTTACAATTACAATCCAATGCCAAAAAGAGTATCAGTTTAAATATTGCCTGCAAATTATTTTTTTAATTGAAATCAACATTATTGAATTTCTGAATCCCGTCCATTCTAGTTTGAATTTGTCAACATTTGCATTTATTAGCTAAGTATGTTCTGTGGGTAAAATCGCAGGAATGACCTTATACTCTATTTGCTGATACTGCCATTCCAGTAGCTGATTATTTTCATTCGATAAAATATTTAACATAAAATTAAATCGTCTATGAAATATGCTTTATAAAACTAATAAGAACTGATCAGTTCAGATATCCGCTCTGTCTAGCCAGACAAATTACCAAACTAATTTCAATTATCAGATTTGGTTCGGAACCTTAGCTATTTTAAATTAGCAGCAAAGAACATTCGCTGATTATGGTTAAATTTTCATACCAGACGTTGATCTTCCAGAAGCTCATGTTCCGGAAGGAAATTATAATGAATGACTCGCAGAATTCTTTGCATCGTAATTCGACGATCTTCGTCTAGAGTGAGTGGCACCGGAGAATGTGAAAATAAAGGATCCAGCTCCATTGTTTTCCATACTTTGTACTAATATGTCGCCAATATTTGACAACAAAAGTATTCATAATTATTTTCAATTCATTTATTCTTATAACCAATTTGTAACTAAAGTGTCCTCTTTCATTTTCATACCTTGAACCTTAGAAGTTTGAGGTCTTCCAATGTAGCCCTTAATATTTTCCAGTCAAATGAAGCTGATTTTCGATACGGATCCAGTGGTCCATTTGGGAAATCCTTAAAAATGTATTCGTCGTATTTTTCTAAATCTTTTTCCATTGTAATTTCTCACCCTGTAGTAATTAATACTTTCACAATTATACACAATGTCCAAATTGGTATTACCAAAATTCCATTACATTTTATTAGAATATGAAATACGTTAAGTAAAATTGAAACGATTCTCTGAATTTTCATGTAATATTACCAGAGAATTCTGTTATTTATTTGCGTGTGTACGTAGAAATCTGGCATTTTTGAGTCAAGATATTTCTGTTATTCAGTACAGCGATGTTACTAAAATTGTCCGTAATTTTGTAATACCGTAAAACTTTTAGACTTGCATTATGTAATTTTCAGTTTCTTAATTCTTCGCAACTATTTTAATATGCAAGATTCGTGAAAGTCGTGAATGTGAATTGCCGGTGAAGTAAAAAAAATTGAACCACATGAAAGTCGTGAAATAAATTAATTACGAGGTTTAAAGACCCAACTTATGTATTAAAATTGATGCTACTCATTAAATATTTTTGGCGCACTCACCCTTAACCGGCTTAATATTTTGACAGACTATACAAAATTTTGCCAACCTAAAACACACCACAAATCACCACCAGTACTAATTGTAGTGCTGGTACATTGTAAAGAATGACTAGTCGGAATGCAATGTAATTAATGGATATGTAAATATTTGATTAGCTATAAATAATCAATGAATTCATGGGAAACCGGCACTACCACATACATTGGATGGTGGGGCAAAGTTTATTCTAGTCTTTAAACCTTCCTAGAGTCCGAGACTAGACTTAGATTATTGATTATTTTTGTACTCATGTAAGTTCTTCAAATATTTTATAATGTAGTGTTTCAAATGAATCAAAAGAGGTGCACGAACGACGAGATATGCGCGAACATCTATCAGCTGTGAGTGTTTTGTACTTGTATAAGGAAACCGTTATTCATAAGCCTTTACGTGTAAATGACCCAGATTTTCATTAATTCTTGTCACGGTCTAGAATACACACAGGGTGGACAAAAATTTATTTCTTCAGTCTGTAAACTGTAGAGGTATTGCGGTATATAAATGTTTGGAGTGTTTCAAGAAACGATGCGAAACAAATGTTTACTCCCATAAAAAATCGTGTGTAACGTGCTCATGAATATGTCATAAAATAAGATATTTTCCAGTTTGATTAAAAAACAAGGAATAGTTAAATGTTTAAGGCCGTTGACCATATACTCTAAAAATCGTAATTTTGCGAAAACCAGGGATAATCGTTCAATTTTTCGTCCTGAAGAAGGGTGCGGAAGAAGCACCCGAAAGCTTGAAAACGAATAAAGTGTTTCGTTCAAAAACAAAACCATGTCATCCGTACAGAATTATTCAACGTTAAGAAATAGTTATTAGTTTAAATTCGAATACTGTCTTCCCTTAACAATTGCATGTTTTAGAGCGACACATCATTTGAAAGTGTATAAGTTAGTTAGGTCTGACCCACCCTGTACATATTGCGTGTCAGTATAGTACGCGGAACAAGTGTCATAAATTTATAACCGTAACATTTTGATAAACATTTTCACTGCTGATTCCGGCTAAATAATGGCTAGTACGCAAAATAATTCCTTATCATCCACGGATTTGATTTCGTGGTATACGGCGATCCAAAACTAACGTGGAAAAGAAATGATGTTACCAGCCTCTTTCTGCTAGGCTTGCATTGAAATTCTCCTACGTTCTGTATCATTATAATAGTATAGAAAATTCTTACTCCATTGATTACTTTTCTCTTGAAAATCTGACTTCATGTTTCCGTTTACAAAAGTGTCCACATTGTATTGGTCCACTCTGTAAAATGTCACTAATTCTGAGTTCAATAATTTTGCCAAGTAATCGATAAAATTCAGTCGTAACCAAGTCGTAAACAGCGGACGTAAACGATAAGTAATTTCGCAATTTATTTTCCAACGAATTCTGGAAATAGTATTTGCACGGAAAGAAAAGGCAAGTACCTACCTACATGCAGAAAATTTTATGAAGATTAAATTTTTGAAAATATCGGATAAACAGCAAATAGGGACAAAAATCATTTGAATTTGTTATAATTTTGGCCTAAGTCGTTCGACGACATCTTTCCACCAAGATGGCCGTTCCATGGCTCCCGGCGTCTGGAGCATCGCACCTTGCAGATTCTTGTAAACTTCTCCATCGGATTTTCCAAGTACGGAATTTAAGATAAAATCTGGTGGAGCAATGACATCTGCTAAAGCGACGGCTTCCGGTTTCAAAAGCCGACATAGTTCCAGAATAGTTTCCCGAATTAAAGTCCCCGCCCCTTTTTGTGTATAACCACCTTCGTATAATATTCCCAAATGCTTTTCTAGACTCCAAAACCCATACAAAAGTAACAATTTCTCCAAAACTGCCCGGACAGACTCGTCCAGATCTGGTTGACAACAAAGTTGGTAAAATTTGTCCAGGACAAAATGTTCAATGTAAACCAAGGACAATGTCCGGGCATGGAACACCTGGCAATCATTTCTTGCAGAGAAGCCATCTTTGTTACCATCGCGCAGTTCTGATTCTAATTTCTTTGAGGTCGTTTTCAGCAAATGAATTATTAACCAACGGTAAGTTTCCAATACCACGGATGGCTTCAATAGTTCCCGGACAAGTTTTGGCTTAAACGTTTTTGCAGAAATGATGCGCGCATCAGCCAGGAAGTCCAATGACCCTAGTGGTGCAGCGGGAACAGTTGGCAACGCCTTAGCGCGCAATTGTGCTTTCCAAACTCCAATCAACCAATTACTGGTTTGCTGAAGCAACACATTGTTATCGCCTTCGTAAGTACAATTGGCCTCATTGTCATTTCTGAGGTCACCGAATCCAGATATACGTAAGTATCCGTGACCTCCACAAGCTTCCCGACATTCTTGTATTGCGTCTCTGGCCAACCAACTTGCTAAAGGTTTTGCTGATGAAGATAAGGCATGGATTTCTGCACCGGTATTGGCTTGTCTAATTCTATCATCATCAGAGACAGATTCCCCGTACTGGTAGAATAGAAAATTGATATAAGTTGATATCAAATTTTCACCAAAATATTTCGTCACATAAGCAGCTGCTAAATATGGAAACAACCGCCATTGCTGGCTTTGGTATTCAATGACAGGAAATTCTTCGCCATTATTCTCCGCTGATGCTCCGAATTGTTTCCTGACTGCGGAGTATCGGATTGCAATTGGTACGGCTTTGCACAAATTCGCTGCACTCATGTTCACGATTCCAATCCTTCCAGCGGATAAGTTTCCCAGTGATGCGCCTAAATACAATACAGGGGGAAAATTGTAGTATATGTTATAGTCGAATATTCAATTATTTTTCGAACATATTGCACAGTTTTGCATACCTAATTTCTTCTTAGGATCCTTGAACGGTGTGGTATATTTCCCGTCTGGTGTCACATCTCCAGGCTTGTTGAGCAGTGCATCTCGCGGAATTGCGTAATTATCAAATATTGCATAACTGAAATTAAATATCGACGTCATCGTTGAATATCGCCTTATATAATTACATTAAAATATTTGTAAATATGGCATACCCATTGTCCAGACCATTGAGCCCTAATTTAGCTCCCATATCACCGATTGTAACACCCGGAAAAGTGGATAGCGTATTTGTGTCTCTAATTTGAACTATAAAACAGTGCAAACCGTGAACCTGGCCGTCTGGAGTATGCAATTGTGCAAATACAAGTGCATGCGTACAGGTCTTTCCTAAAATTCGAAGTAGAACACTTTATTAGAGTACATGATATATGAATTTTTGCACAAACACATAACCTCAAAGATCATCCCCGAACAGCTTTGATTCGTTAAATAATTTCTTACCTAAATTACCGGCCCAACATTTCGCTGCCTCAAAATCCGGCGTGTTTAGAAAAAACATTTGGCGTTCTGGATCGTAAGTCGCCGTTGTCCGCATTCCTTTCGTATTCGTTCCGTGACCGATTTCGGTGAGGGCAAAGCAACCGAAAAGCTAAGTGAAAATAAGATTATGTATGTATTTCTGTAGAATATTAGGTTTTACTCGAGTATATACTGGGCGGTTGATAAATATTTTGTGGCACCAGCGGTACATACATGTCGCCCCGTACATACTACATAATATAATGGTAGTATACAAATAGATATTTGTTCTGTCTGCAATTTATTCTGTATTATCGTCGAGAGCTATGGGTTGCGATATTCCATCTCTAATATCTCATAATGTACTAATTACAGCTTCCTAGAAATCTGAGCATCACTTAAACGATTGGCGAGACGAAGACAACGCAGTAATCTCCTGCTTGGAATATATACGACCAAATTAAGAGATAGGTGGCACATAAAGTTGCATTTTTTTTATTCATAACGTACCTCATATTTTGAAGCAGCCTCCATATGTGGATAATGTTTTGGAGTTCCCAGACCCCTGATAGTATTCACGAAAAACCCGGTCAGGAGACCTATCTTGAGGGCTACGGACCAGTCGTACATCCCCAATGCCGTCGACAATGTTACCCCCTTAAAATATCCAAAATTTAGTACGGCCGTCCTTCAAATCAAAAATTTAACAATCACTTTCTATATTAGAATTGCAAAATATACGAAAGAACCCCGCACATGCAGCCCTTACTGGAAAAAGTAAGTGGTAGGATTTGGCTGCATTTTCGATGCCCTTCATCTCCTGAACCCGCCCAGAACAACTCGTTTGTGAAGGTTTCGACCCCTACAAGTCTAACCGATTGGCCGCTAGGAATAGATGGGCCAAATGCATTTTGTGAGGTCATAGGAATAAGCTGTTCAGGAGGTCAGGAGCCAAGATTTGCTAAGGATATCGCCGTGTACGGGATTACAAATTGCTGAACGGAATACAGAAAATGTCATTCCAGACGTAGACAGCGTTGATAGCATTTAGGGTCTAACCTGTGTAAAATCTTGGACATATTCATCTTCTGGGAGAAAATTATAATCAAGTATCCGAAGAATCCGTTTCATCGTAACTCGGCGTTCTTCCTCTAAACTAAGAGGCACAACCGAATGACCAAACTCAGGGTCAGCTTCCAGCGTGTTCCAAATCTTGTACTGAAATTAACAGTAAAATATTCAAACAATTTAACACACTAATCGCTCTTCCATCAAAAACTGCGTACAGTAGCGTATTATGCAATCACTCCTGTGATTCGGTTTGCAGACTTCCATAGTAAATTGTTTTCGATTGAATACACAATTACACAAGCCGAACATACTATATAGCTCTCTGACCGTCTAACCTGACCTGAAACTGGTATCCGGAGCACTATTCTTTAGTTATCGCAATACTTTATTTAACACTTTATTATGAGTTCATAGACATTAGACAAATTAATGCTCCGTACGAACAAATTCGGATTCGATACTGGCGAACCAGACGGAACGTGAGTTGGAGTGAAGTGGAACTGTGGAACCCGAAATTCTATACAACCGTGGGTTGTCTTAGGCCGGAATTATGTGGAAGTAGAATTACCGTAATTTACCCTGATAGAACCCGGTCTCCATTACGGGTACTTTCCGCTACTTTCTCCATGCACCCTAATGGAAAAAGTGGAGAAAGCGACTGACCTGGAGTTGGCTTCTTTTAATAGAACCCCGGGGTTCTAGTAGAGTAAATACGGTATGCATAATCTCGAATCCTTCCACAAAATTCAGATTCGCTTCCGACTAGTTTGAGTAGATAAATTTATATCATCTTAATGTTTCAAGCTTCGAAAAAGGTAAACGTATTACTAGAGCTCTGATTTATTTGGCTTCAGCTTTCCGCATGAGCAAACTTGAAGTGAACTAGAACTAGATTTTGATTCAGGTTTCACAATTCGGTCCCTATTTGAGTCCCGATTTATTTTCGTGTTGACCCTTGACGAAATTCCTCTTAATATGACAGTTAGTACGTGATAAGAACCTTAAGTTTTAGATGTCTTTCATTCTCTATAACAGATCTTAGAATTTTCCAATCAAAGGTCGCCATCTCCCGATAACGACTCAATGGACCTTCCGGGAATTTTTGCGGAATATGGATTTCCTGTTGTTCCGAACGGTCCTGGTTCCACATACTGAATTTTCTGAGTAAAGACAAGAAGTGGTATTAAAATTAAACATTGTATAATATATTAATTAATAAGTTTTTATGAAACCACATTTCGAATTAAAATAATAGCCGCAACTAAACATCCAGCTGCTCTGAGCTCAGCTCAAGAATTAAAGTATGAACGATTTGTCGGGGATAAAAATTGAGTTCACACTCCGTAATACTGTACTCAAACTCCCAAAGAACTGTCAATATTAAATATAATTTTAATTACAAATTAAATTTTTACGCAGACAAGGACACCTAAATCAGAAAATGTGAATGTTTCATACTGATCTCAGCATAAATTAAAAGTTATCCTTACCAGAATATGTAGTCTTTTAAAAAATTGGGAACCCAATTAATATCTTCTATAAACTTATATTTAATTTCAGTATAATTTAAGTCAAAATTGTACCAACTCAATTAGACGCAGACGTGTACCATAAATAATTAGCGCCGAGACTATAACGTACTGTAATTTGAGTTGAACTTTGTATACCTTGCAGAGATAAATGTACAAGAAGTAATCAAGTTTCTTATGCGAAATTGATGAAGAGCTTGTGCAACCGGTAATCTCATCACCGACTCTCTTGCTTTTGCATATTAAACTTAACTGAACTGAATGCGTATTTTATGTTGTACTAAATTGTCTGAATTGTGAATTTTCCAATGGCTCTTAAATAGATAGGACAAGAGAGTTCATCTCTCTATATACACAAACGCCTAGGAATAAACATATATAACGTACATATATTTTGAATGAGTTAAATTAATGCTCCAGTTAACAGTTAGTGAGTACAAACAGATAGTCGAGCACTCTAGTTTGATAAGCATACATGCATGTACAGGGACGTTCATAACCATGAAACAAAATATGATATACATTTCTTAGAGAATTTTGTTGGATCTAGTAGTTCGTCGTTGCGAACGTGCGTTTATAGTGCGACGCGACCCGTTTAAATTTTACAACAATAGAAAAATGCAATATTTCTTTCATCTCTCTGATCCTATATCTAAGTTAACCACATTAAATAAGCTACTCATGGGGGACCAGATAGTTATGAACCACCAGATTATGTTGGCTAATGCATGTCACTTGATATTTATTTGCTTTCATACTTAGGATTTATAAATGAACCTATTGTTCAATCATTGACAACAGTATTCTCAATTTTATTCAATTTTACGCAAAGAAATTACTGCAGTCCAGTAATTAGAGTAAACCGGGTTAAAATTCCCCAGTTTCGGTGAATGTAAATCTAGAAGGAAAGGGGTCTGGGTGGAACGACGAATTTGCATCACTGGAAACTTTTAGCACTTCTCCCCGTCAAAGGGGACTTTAGCATGTCCGTATTATTCGAACGTATAAAAATAATACGTCGTAATTGTAAAAATCGTCAGTCGCCAAAAACTTCGAAGGGATCTCGAGCGGTCAAAAGACGGGAACTCCGCAGGGATCTCAAACGGTCAAGAAATGGTTACGTATAACTTGAAACTCCTGAACGTCTATTTTGTCACCGTACTAGTTAGCTGAATTTTCTTATACTTCATAGTCTCTTTAACACAATGTGTCACCTAACCGAAATAATATCGATCTATCTAGAATTTATTTGCGAAGTTTTTCAACATTATTGTGCAACGAAAAAAATAGAATCGGAATAGGTTTCTATATTACAAAAACAATTTTTATTTTTGATTCAAAAAGTATAACATGTGTTAGAATGTAAATAAAAATGGACGAATCCTTTCAACACTTTCCTAGGTGTATAGCTTTATAGTTTTATCTGCTCCAGAAGAAAACACCCATGGTTGCATATTATGAAACATAACACTCAAAATTCCAAAGTCGTTTGATTTCTCGTGACCTCTCAATTTTTTGACCGGAACGATGAGTGGATTCTGTAGTAAGTCACTGTAGACGGAAAATAGAAATTAATTTGATTGAACACGTTAAATAAGAAATATATACTATATATTTTGATTAACAAAGAAATGGAATAAAATGTCTGGATGGAAAACTTACTTGTAGACCATTCCGTGAGACACAATTAAACTGCAATCATCTGAGCCTGAAGCGAATAATGGATATCTCTTATGGAAAGCAACACTACGAACTGCATTTCCATGATGTCTCAAAGTTTGATATGGTTTCGTGGATAAATCCAAGTCGAACCACATCACCTTTTTGTCATAGGTTCCGACAATCACATTGTCACCACCTAAACGCGATAGATAAATTAGTTTAGCTCTTTTTCATATAATTTCATGAAATGTTCCTCATTCTCCGTATTTGTCGTTTTCGTGTTCTGCTGAATTTTGATAGGCTTACCTGGGTGAATTGCAATGCTAGAAATCCATTTAGCGCCAGTCATTAGTTTCTTTACTATTTCTTGTTTCACGAGGTCATAGATTCGGACATGACGTTGAGTCTGAGAGGAATGAAGTTGAATTAGCGCATTCACAATCAAAATTCCGTAATTAACAGGTGAACTTACGGCAACAAAATAAAATGGTCGAATAGGGTGAAACAAAACACATTGAACTTCTCCTTTCGGACGACTCAACGGGAGTTGAGATTTTCTTGATGAGAGTTGATGAATGATGACTGGTCGGTTGCGCCCGTCTGGCATTACAGTTGAGAAATAATCACCCTTCGCATGCCAGGTCACCTAAAAAAACGGAAAAGATCAAGAATTAAAAGACTAAGACAATTATTGAATGGAAATGTTAAAATAGGGCCGCAAGAATATTCTAGACATCGTTTTCTTTATTTAGTGCATTATTAATACAAAATTCCGAAAAACGGGAAAATAAAATGAATTAAAAAATTAAATCATTATTATTTACCTGTCGAACAGATTTAAAATGTTTGAGGATCGCACGAGTCCCCTTTTTCCATTGTTCTTCCTCAACTTTTTCCCATTGGACAACAGCCGCTAGACGCTCCGGCACTTTGACGCCGGAAGTATCCGGCCCATCAATCAACAAATCGTCTGTCTTCTCAACAATTAATTTATCCCCGACTCCAGGATTAATAATAACAACGTTCAAGTCTACAGCGACTGCCAGGAGTGACAGTGCCTTGTTAGGACACCACTCAACCCATCTAACAACTCCTTCAAATGTGAATGTTTTTATACAACGCCCGGTCGTGATTTCCCAAACTAGAAAAAAAATACACAATTTAAACAGAAATTTTTGCACGGAAAATCGAGATGAGACAACAAAAATTTCATACTTTTCACAGTTCCATCGTCGCAACCCGAGGCAATGAATTGACCATGAGGTTCCAGGGTGATAGATCGTATCATATCTTCATGACCTTTGAATTCCATTGAGAGTACCGTTGGGAAAGGTTGAAGATCTTTTGGACTTGGAAGTTGTGGAACCAAATCTTCTGCCCTGATTGTCAGCTACAAATTATGGAAAAAATAATTAGAGTTTAATTGTAAAATAAGAGCACCAATTTATCCGTACAGGTATTTCTAGTCAAAAATCAGACAAAGATGTTTGATGAATTGAAACACCGTCAACTATAATGTACTTACTCTCATTTTCTTGGCTCTCGGGCACAAGTACAGGTCCAAACATCTCTCAAATCTTTCCCGAATGAATTTATCATAAGCCGGTACATGTCTTAGGGACGCGTACTTTTGAGGTATAAAATTATATTTCCTTTTCCAAGGTTCATCCTCCTTTTTATTCCATTCTTTCATTTCCTTCTCATCCAAGAGATACTCAGCTGGTGGATTGTAAGACTCAGCATTCCCTGGAAGTCTTACTTTAGGAGCTGGAATATGATCATGAATTCTTCTCATTGTCTCTGCGTTATCTTCAGACTCCCATAAATTATAGAAAGTCAATTCTTTCGATGGTTTTGGCTTCTCTTTCATCCAACCCATTTTAATGGCGTGGACCATTTTTGAAATTTTCATTTTATCAATTTTAGATGGAAGGAAGGATGCCTTTGAAGGAGGCATGGCTCGGAGGGGTGTCTCCATTACTTCTGATGAAAACCATTCAATCCACGGCTAAATAAAATACAATTTTTGTTAGAGAATCTATAGAAGCTGACAAATAGTGATTTAATTGAGCGACAAATTAATTATAACTCACTGCGAAAGCATTATAATCTGAATCAGGTATTTTCCCTGA
Source organism: Protaphorura glebata (assembly GCA_034694305.1). Taxonomy (NCBI): domain Eukaryota; kingdom Metazoa; phylum Arthropoda; class Collembola; order Poduromorpha; family Onychiuridae; genus Protaphorura; species Protaphorura glebata. Next base: position 14,988 of record JAQFYE010000849.1, on the reverse strand, counting down.
TTGAATCCGATTGATGAGCTCAGTGTCCAGCTCACTCAAAATGACATTCTGTCCAGTCTGTCTGTCCTTGACAGTTCTCCTGAAAAAGTACAAAATATTGAAAAATGAAGAAATACACAAGTCATTGGACGTTGGGATGTAGAACATGTGCAAAAACAGCAGCTCGTAAATCGTAAATCTAGTAGAAGGGTGTAAATTGCTTAAGGTTATTATTTGACAACAGCAGGTATAACTCTCAAGTGTTTTTTTATAAGATAAACTAATGAATATTTTGGTTCCATTATAATAAAATTTTCTGTGGCGTAATTACGCTTACCAAAATTCAGGATCTTCCATTCGTTTCAAAAAGTCATCCAATTTGTCTCCCTTCGCAGGCTTAATTAATTTTTTCCCATCCAAATCATAGCCAATGTGTTTGTACTCGTCGTACCACTCTAGGGGAACATTCCCAATAGTATTTCGTATATCCTGCGGATTGGTAAAAAATAATTATTTTGTGGATGAAATATTGAGCCTCTTGCATAAATAATAACAAACCTCCTCGTCAGAAGAGTCCTCCAAATACTCGTCCTCCTTCGGGGTTTCAGGGTGTGGCGGAATTTTGTCTTTCCCTTCTTCCTGGCCCAAATAATTTAATTCTAAATTCAATGCCTCAAATTGAAATGGATCTAACAAATCCACCGGGTCGTCATCCTCACTCTCGTTTTCATCTTCTGAAGTGTCTTCATTTTCATCATCTTCTTCAGAAGCGTCATCTTCCTCATCTTCGTCATCCGATTCATTGTCCATGATTTCACCATTGTCTTCGTCTTCGTCCTCGTCATCAGATTCCTCATCCACTTCATCCCCGTTTTCTTGCTCCACAATTTCGTCCTCAACCACTTCATCTTTCTTTCCATTGCTCGTACTCAAAGTCATTTTTACTGGTTTCTTTTGCCCACTGCGAGAGGGGCCAGGAATTTGTGTCACTGGCTCTGCGTCGATAGTGTCTTTCCCAGCTAAAGTTCGTTTTCTAGTCATTCTCTGAAAAATTCCAAGGAAGAAAAAAATTATTAAACATGTTAGAATTTAATTATTTTAGCCTGACAGCGCCTATAAATTATTTGAATCTGTACTTCGTTTACCAACACAGAGTACACACTTCGGTTAAAACTAAAACTGATTTTTGAGCTCTATTCTCGTAACCTGCTTTCCAATACACACTGACACTTTCGCCCGTGCGCTTATTGATTGTCTAACATTCTAGACAAAAAAATTCCAGCTAATTTCAGTTACGACTTACCGGTTCAAAAACCGGAACAGGGGTAGAAGGAACGTCCGTCTTGGTCTCCGACTTCTTCACTCTTCGTCCTACCATTTTGGCGTCTTCCCTTTCGACTTTGACCTTTTAAAGTACTGATTAACGCTTAAATTCACTGAAAATACTGAAAAATATCTCCAAACATTTAAAACACGTGCAGCAAAATAATTTCAACCTCGTTCAGTTTGAAATTGATTCGCGCTCATGCACGTGAACGTCGCATATTTTAGTAAACACCAACACAGCCAAGTGCTCATCATTTCGCTATGTAGAGGGTTCGATTCCAGGGACTGACAAATACGTATTTCACGCTGTAGGATTATAATCTTAGCCTATTGACCGTAAGTGTGTACGCATGAAGAATAGGGCGTGGCTTAGTCCAACTTCAAAATAACCCAGTCGAAAGACTCCGATTATAATCCTTCACTTGAAACACTTAAATGTATAATAGTTGGTCTAAAGAGGCTGTTCTACTGAAGTGTCACGCTACCAGTAGGGGTCAAATGGTGACCACATGAATGACTCGTCATCACGAGATAACGTTAGAATGATTAAATCAATGATCGCTTTACTTGAAAACTTGAATATATGACGTTTTATTTTAGAGAAATATGTGGCGTCATTTATACGAAGGATCAACCCTTGAGCTCGACATTTTAGTATTCATCAAATTATCCAGACAAATATAACTTTAATTGTGCTTAGCTTAGCATTATATAAATATTCGGCGTCATTTATTTATACGAACGGTCAACCCGTGACATATTTTAATATTCATCGAATTATCCAAATAAATATAACTATAATTAATTGTGTTTAGTATAGTATCAACTAATCTCGAGTAGCTTACATAAAACTTGAAGGCAAAAACGCATTGACACTCTGTCCGTTTCTAGTTGCAAGAAAACAAAAATCCTAAAAATCAAGAAAATGGCTCTAGCAGAAAATCCGTCCGTACAAAATTCTAAAAAAAAGGAATCCGAATAAATAAATCCACTTGACAAAGTGATAACTTGTGCGGTGAACACTCAACACAGCACGGTAAAAAGCTTAAAACTAAACTTTAGTCAAGAAAGTACGAAGATGCCTCTCATCTCGAATAATCCATTCCTCATTGATCAGAATGTTTTCGGTGATGTGTTGCACGGTGGAATCCATTCCCTCGAATTCATTTTCCTTGAAAAATTGCTCCACATCCTGGGCCATAACTCCAGACGCAAAATTCAACGTTGACTGCTTTATAAATTCAATAAAAAATTGTCCGATCTGGATAACACAAAAGAGTAATATTGAAAATTGTAGAAAGAATACAAATCTGGGGAAATGAAATAACAGGGTCAATTTTACCGGAAAACGTTGTTTGAAGATTTTACTATTTTCCTTGAAAAAGTTCCATGCAAATTCAATCCCAGTTTTAGACAGGCACATTCCAAGTATCGCACTTAGGACATGGCCAGGCTTTACTTCATCACTCATAGCAAAGTTTAAAACTTTAGCCATTAGAGCTGGAGTGCTCACGGAACCAAGAGCTCGAAGAATTCGAAGCTGTTCTTCCTGATTATTGCTCTCCTTGTAAATCTGATAAACGAATAGGAAGAATCATAAATAATATTTAATTTCACATAATCATAATCTAAACATCGTTCAGTAAATATTAAATACTTACAGTAAGCAAAGATTCCAGGGCCTCGGCACTTCCACTCCCACTCCTCAAAATAGCTCGGTAGACCACAGACCGTAAATCAGGTGGAATTGATGTTTTATTCCGATTTTTGAAACATTCCTTTGCTTGTCTGATTGTTTTTTCACTTCCCAAACTCACCATTCTAGATAAGACGAGGACACGAAGAAGACCATCCGAGTGACCTTAAAAATAAATATTTCTTTAAATATATTTTGATACATAAACTATATATAAAACTATTATAATATATAACATGTTTTTGGTGCTACCTTCCGTTGGTTTTTTCTCCCACCCAATTTTCTCTTCAATGTCCTTAAAAATTTCTCTTTTGGCATAATTTTGGAATTTGTAATGGAGGTCCGTGAAAGATAAAAGAATGTTGAGAGTTCTAACAATATTATCAATTACACACCAGACGTTGAAGTTGTCTTCTTTCATGTAGGACCGCATAAAGCGTAACATCTAAAAATAAGAAAAATTTATTTAACCCTACACGTAATTAATTTAATTTATGATGAAAAAATTAAAATAATGTTACAAAATTGCTTACCTCTACGGTACCAACATCCCCAGTCTTGACCATGGAAAAGAGGTCATCCAAGAGACCCAAACGATCAAGTGGGTGCATTGTTTTGGCTAGAATTGGTGGTACGAATTCCGCCAACATATCCGCAGGGTAGTGAACACGAAAGTACCCTTGAAGCCCAGAGTTGATCTGTATTACAAAAACAAAATATCAAAAAATTATCAAAATTATTTTGATTAAGATGTACAAAGGGTACTAATTAAATTAACTGAACTTACCTTCACCCAATCATTCGGGCGGAGGTTCTGAATTGTGAAATTGATGAGTCGAGCCTGAGCACCATTCATTAGAAGATTGAAGCAAGGTTCGGATGGCTTCTGAGGGGATGCAAATGTGATTGGGACTACCCATTGATAGGCCAAAAAATCAATTTTGTTTTCACTGAATCTTGGTTGACCACAAAATTTTTCTTGGGTGATTGTAAATGTTCGGGACGTTTCATTCGACTCATCAAAACAAATTTTTAGTAGAGGGAACCCCTTCTGCCTTGTCCAAGTATCCATCATAGCTTTAATTGGTTTTGAGCTAACTTCTTCCAAAGCTGACCAAAGATTATCAGCAGTTGAAGTTTTTAATTGATGACGAGTAATGTGTAGACTCAATCCTTTGCGAAAGATTTTGTCAGTCAGGTAATTATGTAGCATTCGAATCAAAGCACCTCCTTTAATGTAGGATAAACGATCAAAGGCTACTGTGATTTCAGTTGTATCGTTCACCTCAACTGCGATAGGATGACTCATTTCAAGACCATCGACTTCCAAAGCTGGAATCAATGTTTGGGTAGTAAATTGTGCCCAAGAATCGTATTCCGGGTAAACTTGGTTCACAGCGTGGTATTCAAGGAAAAGGGCCATTCCTTCCTTCAACCACAAATCATTCCACCAATCAAATGTCACCAAATTTCCAAACCATTGATGGGACAGCTAAAAAAAAGAGACATTCACGAACACATAGAAATTACTAAATGAACAAACTAAAACAAAATAGGTACGAAAAAAATTCTAACCTCATGGGCTAATGTTTGTGCAATCATCTGTTTGGTTCTTGAAGAAGTCACTGATACCTCAGTAAGTAACTTGCTTTCATGAAATGTGACCAACCCCCAATTCTCCATCCCTCCTACTGAAGGTAATAATTAATGAAGTAACACAGTACGCAATAGTAGGAGTTGGAAACTTTAATTTTACGTGTAAAAATCCAGTAATATATTCGCAATATTAAAATTCCCAACTCCCGTCTTATCTATGGAAAAAATGAATACCAGCCTGACTCACCACTGCAAAATTCTCTGAGCAAAACGATGTCCAATTTAGGTAAAGGGTAAGGATGTCCAAAATAATCACTGTAGAATGGTAGGAGTTTAGAGGCTACTTCCTGAGCAAATTCCGCATTCTTCCCTTTCCCAATAGAAGTGTACATATTACACATCACTCCATCCGTACACTCAGTCTTTAAATGCTCAAACTCTCCAATCACAAAAGCGACTAAATAAGTTGACATAGGAGGTGTCCGTGAGAATTTGACGATGCTCTTTCCAGGAGATCCGCCACTTTCTGATGAACTTTTAGGCTAAAATATATTTAAAAAAAAATTAAATACAAATGTAAAAATGAAACATTAATATTTATTAATTTTAGACAAAAAATAAATGAAAATCCTACCATGTTCGACAAGGCCATGAGAGGAATTGGAACGACGAGAGAGATTTCAAAAGTTGCCTTAATGCGAGGTTCATCCCAACAAGGAAACGCTCTACGAGCATGGCAAGATTCAAAATGTGTTCCAAATGTGTAAGGGAATTTTTCAGCAGCTTTCTTAGTTCTCGAATCCTTGAACCGGTAAAAACCCTTCCAATCTTCATTTATAATTCCGGTGAATCCGAGAGTCCTACACAAACACATATTCCGTAACCGTAAGATTTTGTAAAGCTTACTTTTAAAGCGATTTTAAGGCTGTCAACTAATAGAATTAATCTTTTGTTGACTTTATAGTTCTTTACAATCCACTTACAATTTTCCTTTCCCCTTGGGTAAAGACTTTTTAAAGCAAATTTTTAAAGTCTGAGCTTGAGTATTCAGTACATGAATTGGTCCGTAAGCCTCCGAACTCTCGATACCACTTTCGTCCTCGTACTTGACTTGAAGAATATTCAGTCCTGCTGCGTTCATGATGATCTGATTAGTCACGTTCAACACCTTCACAAATAAAAATATATAAAAAACAAATCGCCAATTACGATTATACTGGAAAAAAAAATCTGAATCCGGTTTTAATACCTCAACATCAATGCATTCAAAGCATGTAAATTCTGGGTTTAGAAAGCTTGGGTCAAAATGAAGGTTGTAGTTCAATGGTAGAACGTCTGTAGGGAGACGCTGAAATTGATATTCAGTCTCCAACTCCATTATTGGGCTCATGCTCAGGTTGGAGAATCTTTCTGTTGAAATGTTTAAAAGAAAGCAAATCAATCATCAGTTAAATGTGAAATAATTTGCATTTGCAACGGATGACATGGTGAAGGTTTTTTTTAAATGCATTTCTATGTTCTTATTCAATCAAGCTTTCGAGTACATTGTCCGTACTCATCATCAGGACTGTAAGTAGTACAAAAGATTACAAATTGAAGCGTCAGCTGGTTTAAATAAGAACAATTACAATGTATACAACTTTAAAATTGTTTTACCGTAAGGTCGCCAACAAAATTAGCTAACTTTTGACAATCGGAGAATGAGTATAGCTAAGCGTGGTCAATTGACGAAACCTGAACTAAACTTAAGTTTTCAAACATGTGGTTGTCCGGGAATTTCTGTGGGTTTAGTTCAGTTTAGTTCAGGTTTCGTCAATTGACCACGTTTAGCTATACTCATTCTGAGATTGTCAAAAGTTAGCTAATTTTGTTGGCGACCTTACGGTAAAATAATTTTAAAATCGTATACATTGTAATTGTTCTTATTTAAACCAGCTGACGCTTCAATTTGTAATCTTTTGTACTACTTACAGTCCTGATGATGAGTACGGAAAATGTACTCGAAAGCTTGATTGAATAAGAACATTGAAATTCATTTAAAAAAAAACCCTCACCATGCCATCCATTGCAAATTATTCCACATTTAGACACGTCCATGGTTTTAACGGCTTAAAAAACTCAATCATCAGTTATGAAATTCCTTACGCCATACGCCTAACAAGTAACACCCGACATGATAACAAATGATCAATTAAGCAATTTCCTGAGAATTATTATGACATTTCGTCGCCATTACGAAACTTTAACTCTCCATGTTTGGTTATTGTTAAATTATATATTACGACACCTTAGCGTATGAGGGTCTCGTCTAACCAAACCACCAGAGATAGGTCAATTATTTTAATTTTCAATTGCAATTACGTAATTCTAATTGCATTTGATTATTTTCTAACTTTTCTCCTTGCAATTTTGTAATTGTAAGCAATAACTTTTGAAGTTCTCTTCAAGTATTTGTAATTTTAGTCATTATATACGTAATAATATATCATATAAGACATAATATAATACCTAATCGTCATTATTTAAAAAGGACGCTTTAATCAGTAATGTATTAATGTGTAAGTTGGAAATAAAGATTTGTCTTGGCGTTCGGTCGGTGTTCGGAGAAAATAAATAATCTTCACATACATGATTTCTCTTTTAAATATTCAATAATAAAAATACCGTCCAATGTCCAACAGTGCACTGATGAAATGACCTCCAACCTCTGAACACGTTGAATTACGATTTATAGTGCAAATTAAAAAATATGAACTATTTTTTTTACAAAAATGTTTAAAATTCTCTCAATTTTTCAACACACTTTTCGGACTAAATAACTTTTCTTGCCACTTGCCGCCTTCGACAGAAACATTGAGCAAATTCCGCGCCATTTCTCGCACAAATTAATTTGAATGAAACGAGGAAATGGAAAAACGAAATGCGAACGAATGTTAGAACGATACGATAAGATTTACGACTACGAATTTCAAAATGTTACGTTTTAAAATTATTTGGAAATTGGGAACAGAACATAAAAATTTACCTGTCAATCTTTTGGTGGATGTCATAACCACTCACTGTCAAGTCCAAGCAGTACAGTGGCCAGATTTATAAGATGAAATTTAGATTTAGTAAAATTTTGGACAAATACGATAGTGAAACAAGTACGAACAATTAGAATGATTAGTGGTTAGACAGAACGATAAATAGCAAGGTTTTCATATTTCTGAAATATATTTAATCAATTAAACTCCAGATCTTGATATTTTATGATTTGTTTTGGTTGGACGAAAGAGCTCCGTCATCCGTTCTCCAGATCCAACAGAGAAGTCGATGAGTGAAAAGCCGGCTTTACGGTGTTGGCAATATGATGTACACGTGCATAAGTTCTTACAGGGTGGTTCATAAATTAACTTAAAGTTACTACTGCTGCGTCGAGTCCTTTTTAGTTCAAATTAGGGTTTTGTCAACTGAACAAAATCTTGACTCGTAATCGTAGGCAGACCTGAATTGGTATCAACCAGGTGATTCCTCACTTGAGAAGTTACTCTAGAGGCCACATTGACCCGGATGATTAAAGGCCTAGATTCCATTACCGCACCGCGTCAAGTAATTTGAAACTGGACAGACCAGGAACTTAGCCCGTGACATCATCTAATTTGATAGATTATTGGTCATCACTTTTAACTTATAACCTTCATCAATGTTTCGTATAGTGTGTAGTATCATAATGCTGTTTGTTAACAAGTATAAAATTCATCCGAGTTGACCTTCCGGTAACACTTCATATCGGGCCAAATAATTTTTTCAATATACTCGTATTTGGGGAAATGGTCGTAGAAATTTGTACGCATTAATGACTAATTTATTATTGTCCATTGTGTCATAGAGTTCTTGTATCTAGCATGATCCGAGAAGTCTGCTTGTTTACAGCAGTTAACGCTGAATAGTCTAACCGAATGAACTGAAGTTAATCTCTGTGTTTTAAATATTATACAATTTAATATATATATATAGATTTTCCTTGTTCGTTTGAGTTCCAATTATAAGGAATACCTTCGCTAGGCTAAATGGAAAACAACCCAATCCCTGTGTGCCCACGAAAATAAGCTGCGATCATTCGTTCGATGTTCGGCTATAACGGTGAATATCAAATCAACTAATAAATTAATAATACGTGCATAATGCATAGAAATGTAGCATTCATCAAAATCAAGGTTCCAGTAAATGAAACGTTACGATGATATTGTAATGGGTCTTTCTTTTCATAAAGCGACTTCAGGGCTGACGCCATCGCGCAGCATCCATCCGAGAAACAAAACAAAGTCTAAGCTAACAATACCCGAAAGTAAAAGAATAACCGGCAATCCTGTACATTTTCTTGAAAAAACTAAACAGACAGCAAAATTCTACCGAACAGCGCGGAGATTCAAAACAGAAGAATAGCGCCGCTGATATTTAAACTTGACAATTTTATTTCGAACCGGAACGGTTTTTTTCAATTTATAGTGTCCACTTCACATTGCTGATACCCGTAAACGTGACCTTAGACGCGTCCAAGAAAATAGTTCCAAGGAGGCGGATAAAATGCCGAAGTACTATTGTGACTACTGTGACACTTACCTAACTCATGACTCCGTAAGTCAAAAATTATTAATAATATCAATTTTAAATTCTAATTCATTAATTACCTATACAATTTAAGGGTCAGTCCTTTTTTTTAGCAGCCCTTGCCTCTTCGTTGTGTTTACTTTATTTGATTTCCGACGACTTGTGGGTCTGTCCTTTACCTTTATCTTTAACTTTAAAGGGAACTGTAGAAAAAGCTTTGTTGAGTTTCTTACTATCCTACATTGTACTAGGTAATCCTACTACTACCGTTACTTTGACTAATGATGGAACTACCAACGAAAATTTGAATTCGTCAGTGCATTTGTTTTTTGAAAGAACTTCCCAGAACCACCTGGAAGTCTTTTTCAGCGGGCCTCTGCTCTGAGGAAGCCCTACCATATATTTTAATCGAATCTGTTTAGTTTTACTGTGGAACTGTAATTCATTCGGGTAAATCGTAATTTTCAAAATTTTTATTGACTTTTTGCAGCCGTCTGTAAGGAAGACACATTGCGCTGGGCGAAAACACAAGGACAACGTTAAATTCTTCTATCAAAAATGGATGGAGGATCAGGCCCAGAGTTTGATTGATGCAACGAGTAAAACAGAATACCATCATACTATTGAGATTATGTTTGAATTCTAATTCTAATTTATAAAACTATTTTTCATCCTTACAGCGGCGGCGTTCAAGGCTGGTAAAATCCCCGCCAATCCTTTCGGAGTCGGGAAAGGCGTCAATATTCCTCCACCTTCTATGTTGGGTGCACGTGAGTAATCATAAATAATAATATTGCATTGTTGGATTATTTCAAGTGTGTTATGCGATGACGTCGTACATGATGTCACATGGAATTGCAATGCATCGAAGTTGTTGTACTTCCGTCATCTCGTAGTACACTTAAAGAATCCAATAAGTTGCGCGCACTCTTTGTGGTGTAGATTTACAAAATAATACAATAATTTTTCTGAACTCTAAGCTCGAATGGGAATGCCAATGGGTATGAATATGCCACCACCAATGGGACCTCCTGGCGGACCACCGCTGCTGGGACCCCCTGGGGGTAGACCTCCAATGATGCAAGGAATGCCACCTCCTGGTATGCCACCTGGTATGATGATGCCTCCCGGGGGACCACCACCAGGAATGCCACCAGGAATGTTAGCTGGTAAGTCGTTATTCGACCAGAATCTCAAAGAGGTAGCGTCGTTTTTATTTACTTTGTTTACCGTGGAGTAGATTCGACCTTTTGCGACAGTTTACTAATTACTTCCGATTTTTTTTCATCAGGAATGCGTCCACCGATGGGGATGGGAATGGGAATGCCACCTCCGTTGATGAATTCTCAAATGGGTGGTCTAATGCCAAGACCCTTGATGTCCCAACCTCCATCTCAGTAGAAACTTGGGTCACAGTCAGTACACAGGATTTTCGTTATCGCTAAGTAAGTGGTTTGTTTAAGTTTGTGAATACCTAAGAGTTTTAAATACTTTCTTACAAAATATTTAAATTAAGTAAAATCATGTATGTAGAACTAGCAAATACAAATCAATAAAAAAATTATACTTTATTTCAAAGATCTAAACTTGACCATATGTTCATCCTTGGAGTTTGAATTCAAAATCCCCGAACTTCTTGTGTAATTTTGGCTACATCTAATGGATTTTTCACAATATTGTAATGACTAAAATGCATGGAAAATGATCCCATTCCGGAAGACACGGTTCGGAGTGACGTAGAATAACCCATTAATTCATTCAAAGCAGCGTGACCAGTTATTACCTAGAAAAATAAAAAAATCTCATTTTTGGATTCGCCAGGATTTCGAAGTAATATTAAATAATAATATATAGTCAATTACTTTATTCCCATGCTTTTGATCCACACATTCTAGAAGGAATTTTCGTCGACTCAGATCATCCAAAACTTGTCGCTGATAGTTTTCATCTACAGTGATTTCAAGTGAAACAATTGGTTCAAGCAAAGCAAGAGAACCTAATTGAAGGCATTTTCGAATGCAGTTGGCAGCTCCAGCTTCAATGACAGTTTCCGTCGTTCCTCTTGTTATTTCAAAATAGTTTAGTACTGCCTGGACGTTAATCACCTAAAAAAGAAATAATTCGAAGTTTATCAATTAAAAGTACGTCGGCGTGAATCTCAGATGGAGAAAGGATTCGACAGAGATTTAATATTATCATCCATATTCCAACCTAAAATTGATTTGCCAACATTACCAGCTGTGTCAGGAATGTCAGACAAACAATGAATATGTCAACGTAAAGATCTATATGAATGCATTTCAGAACAGGCACGTTAAAGTTAATGAAAGAACCAAGCGTAAATTCTAGCTCGCAGGGCACGGCCAGAATTTTATGGGGTAAAATGAGACATGCTTTCACGTAAGAACTAGTCCTGAGACCTCTAGACTGAACAACAGAGTTTACTTTCGAAGTTGAAAAATTCATGTTAAGATAAACTTGGGCAGAATCCTATGAACGCACAAAATCTTACAATAAGCGGAGCGATAAAAAGTTATTAAAATCATAAAAATTGACTCAAGATTTGTGAACTCACAGGAAAACCGAGTTTAGGGCCGCATCGGAGTGCTGATTCAACTCCATTCTGAACAAGCCTGAATTGTCTCTCCGAGATTGCTGTGCTCAAATGCTCTTGGATTTCTTTTCCGGTCCCTCTCTTCAGAATTGATTTCCGTGTGGGATCATCGTTCGGGCGAAGTTCTAACTCAATTGTGGCTGCTTGTTTTGGTGGATCACCCAATTTCCTCTCAAACGTTAATCGCTGTAGAATTGGTGAGGTGACTGTCTCTTTGTAGGCGACCATCAGTTTCCCAATATAAGCATCAACTTTGAAGTCAGATTTAATTCTCTCATGAATAATTTCTAAATGGAGTTCTCCCATTCCTAAAATACAGAATAAGCATTTTAGACGGTTTTCTCTGTCCTAACAGTTTTAGAGTTTTATTAATAAGTCCAAACACTTTTTTAAAACTGACGAAATTCACATTCACCCGTAAAAGCCATGGTCATACAACATGGCGCATTTTCCCTACAGAGTAGGTCAGATTTACATTGGCCAAAGCCAAAGCCAATGTAAGGTATTTCTAGTAGTACACCACTAAAGAAAACCCTGGTTAAGATGCTCAAGGGGCTGCCGTGTCGAGAAACGGGCTGTCTGGTCGGCACCATAACATAACACCCGATAAAACAAGAAATTACCTGAGAGAACCGTTTGACCAGTCTCGTTGTCAACTGAGACATGTAAACTCGGGTCTTCGCGTTGGAGACACAGCAAGGCTTCGTCAAGTCCTTTCTGGTGCATCTATGTATTTCCACACAAGAAGAAGTAATGAAATTATAACAATCAAAATTCTTCTAAAATTATACAGAAGATGCCCAATTCTTAGAAATAACTCAAGTTTAATTACCAGCGACGCAGGTTCAATTGAGCAAAAGAATACAGGTTCTGGGACGTTGACACCTAATAAGACAGGTTTTTCGCTCTCTCCTTCTGATCCCTCCGCTGATTTTGACTTTGATCTTAACCTGGCTAGTCGTTTCTGAGCATTTGAAGCCACAGAATTAGTAGAGGTCAATGTATCACCAGTTACGGTTTCCTGTAATATTCATTTTTAGTCTAAAGAGATTACTGAAGATTTTGTAATCCAGAGATTTCTTCCTGGAAAATTACCTTCAGTCCAGACACAACAGCCACTTGTCCGTTGTATAAAAGAGGAGTTTCATCAAATTCTCCTGGAAATGGTATATAAATCTTCCCAAGCTTCTCCGTTTTGTTTCGATTCACATTGTACACTTTCTGACCAGAAGACATTGTCCCAGCAAATGTTCGTAGAAAAGTCAGTGGACCTAGTTGTCGGTCATGAATTGTTTTGAATGCAAATGAGCACAGTTCTCCACCATAAGCTTCTATAACTGGGTCCTTTTCTTTTGATTCAGTCGGGTACGGAAAATATCTGTAATGTCGTCAAAGAAAATTAATTCGGCAAACTTGATATGGATGGAAACTAAACACAGAATCTTGTATTAAATTTTGCTGACCTAGTAATTGCGTCCATCAAAGGCTGTACTCCAACATGTTTGTAAGAACTACCAAGAAGAACTGGCACGCCCTGATTATTTAAAGTGATTCTTTTAATGGCTGAATGAATATCAGCTTCGGAAATTGCTTCGATCGACTCCTTCTCAATGACTAGTTCTGTCAGACTGGTATCCAAATCAGCCAGCTGTTCGATTAATTCACATCGCCTATTCACAAGGGTTTTATCACCGCTTACATCCCCTATAATAATTTAAACGCAACTTTGTATAAATAAAACTAAAATTACAGTTAAATTTTGTTTCACATCCGCAGATTGTCGATACCACTTTGGGCCAAAATGTAACGATTTCTCGCAAATACTTACCTAATGTGAATTTCTATTAAAGTTAGAAACAACTGAATACTTACTTACTGAATACTTTGCTCCTTTGCTCGACGCATCGTATTCAATTCTTTGAAGGGTGACCAAGTCGAGGATACCAACTAGCCCAGAACCGGCACCCGTCCGTGCTTGCTGCTGGTACACGGGAAGTTGTAAAATAATGGGTGTAGATTTTAGCTTGGACTCGATTGCATCTAAACACATTGTTAAGGATGCTGATATCTACCGAAATAAGAAACACAAAATATTATAAGCATTGACATAGTGGAAAAGGTATCAAATATCAATGCAACGAGGACTTTGACCTCGTGTCAGTGTCATACCTTGTCCATTTTATTGAGAAAAATTAGGCGAGGTAAAGAGTTCTCCGTCGCTTGTCTCCAAACGGTTAGTGTTTGAGCCTCTACACCTACAGAAAAGTAGGAAAGTGAATAATTAACATCGGAAGTGAAATTGCTGTTTCGAATTTTAAAAAAGCGCTCCTTTGTTTTAGAAAATCTTACCTGCAGATGCATCAAGTATCGCTACGGCAGAGTCAACGACTCTGAGTGATCTCTCAACCTCAAATGTAAAATCAACATGACCAGGAGTATCAATCAAACTGATTGTACAGTCTTTCCATTCAAAAGTAACGACAGCAGATTGGATTGTAATTCCACGTTCACGCTATATTATTAAAATTAATGAAATGAAATTAATTGACCGCCATGGGTTTATCGCGTTAATAAAATAAAAACTCAAATAATTATGCAATCCTCGTTTCCTTTGAGTCATTAGGAGTATGGAGTATAATTTAAAAGAGGGAACTGGAGAATCAACTTCCGATGAAACGGAAACGAATCTTCGGAAGAATCCGAAGACTCCTAAGGTATGTCAGGTTTTTTAACTCAAAAAAATGGACAATTGTCCAGCTTTACCCTCTATTTCAGGATTTGTGTTCTTTTGTAATGTGTTCTTGTTTTTATGTTCTTATGTTTTGACAAAAAATAAACCTAACCTCCTGTGGAAGGAAATCAGTGACTGTGTCCCCATGATGAACTTCTCCAGGATTTTGAATGACACCCGACAAATAAAGCATTCTTTCAGTTGTCGTTGTTTTTCCAGCATCAATATGAGCCATAATTCCGATATTCCTAAGAGCCTTCTGCTTTGCCTTAGTCGCAGCTTCATCTGTCATTATTCAGTAAATTCGTATAATATAATAAATTGTCTTGACATAATATTAACTTGTATTTATCCTATAATATATTTGACTAAGTGACTGGGTCCCTGGGTCCGTTCGCGCCGCTAATCCGCGCGGCATAGCATCATGAAGAGAGTGAGCGGGATGAACAAAAA
>JAQFYE010000848.1:0-28759 GCA_034694305.1 Protaphorura glebata | reverse complement strand
TTTAAGCACAGAATCGATGGACGTTGCATGCGTAGTATGTACTGTTTGTGATGCCGTTACGTCACTAAATCGATGGCTTTACTCAATGGTCCGTGTCCTTTTTTTCTAATGGCATATCCCAGTATATATGTCTACGATCCCTAGTGGAACTCGTGTGTTATAGTTATTGAGATGCACACTTCAAACGTACAATATAATCTCTCCTTTTCCCAATCATTGAACAAGGAAATCATTACCATCACCAGTAATTACAGCTGAATTCCGACTCTACGTAATTGTACACATGCTCCATAATTTAATCACAAATAATATTATAAAGTTCAACAATACATGAGAACAATGGATTTCTATGTGAAAGGAGGAACACAATTGGAATTAATTAAAAAGTAAGTTCACAACTCAACAAAGTCGCTCTTCGCATTCATATTTTGATTGATTCAAACAGTTAAAGAATGGCATTGACTGTGATCGGAGTAAACAAATGGGTTATGGCGGTCAGTGTCAATCCAACACTTAAAAATCAACTCCGTTGGATGGGATAGATTATTGGAGAGTTGGAACCCGGTATTGGAGGGTCCGAGTGTTGACAATAATAGTGTAAGCTGAAATTCTTGACCGCAATAAAAGAATTAACGAATTAGGACAACCAACGTTTGAGAAGGATTGGTTGGAAAAGGGATAATCCCTTTTCCAAGTAGTTTGACTTAACTAAAATAAAAAAATCCGTTCTAAAATGCCCGACTCAATAAATAAAAGGATGAGATAAAGAGATTTTGACAAAATTAGTCCTGGATTTTCTTCATTTGTTTTGTGGCTAACGGGAACCTTGTTCGTGGAACTTGGACATGAAATTCTAATCAAAGTGTGTGAAATATCTCCTCCCGTTTGACCACAAAATGCTTCGGGTGACCTCCAGAGGTTAACATGTAATGTACTTATATGGGAATTTTAGAAACCATTTCCGCAAAATCTCTCATTTGGGTATGTGGTGGTATGTGCTACCCAGTCCACGTAGTATAGATGGCCAGAGTCCCATAAAACCAAGTGGATTGAACCAACCCCGACTTCTGTCTTTTTATCTTTGACTACAACATACTTTCCGGCGCAAGTTGGCCCAAAATTGTGACTCATGATTGAAACACCCTGTATTTCTGGGATACTTTATGAGAGTTTCACAGGTTGGAAGTGACCGTGAAGGATTGTTGCGTTGACAGAGTTGACAGTGGCCTTTTGGTGAGTGTCATTGCCATCTCAACTGTCTGAGAACAAATCCCCGTGTTGTGAAATGATTATCAATTCCGACGAAAAAATTTATTCATCAACAATACACATAATTAATGGCCAATGAATTAACTCAGAATGACACTGTCTAGTTAGACAACCATCACAGCATTTAAATCTAATTCAGAGTCAATTTTCGTCATTGTATTTCCAATTCGAAGGAATGATTTCTTGATCGGACGCAGACTTGAATCTCCACGACAAGAGTTCCTTGTCTCTAACCAAAGTTTCTGAACATTTCTTCAAAATCTATTTCAAACAAAACAAACATAAAATCAGATAAATGTACATTTGAGCACATTTTACTTACGAGGAGGTCAAAATAGGACCGAATATGCACTAATTAGGTAATTATTTATATACTTACGTCACAATTAAAAACGGAGAGGTGACGAAGATTCTTGAGGGAATAGAACCCCAAAAATCCCGTCAAGTCTGTCAAACAGTCCGTAGAACATTTTCCGATTAGACAAAAGGTCAATGACCTCAACGCTACCAATCAACACAAATTACAGAAACAAATAAACGCGGTACGTACACATGTAATACCGCGGTCTGCTTATTAAATAATGTTTGCATTATCCAATAATAAAGGCCTGTATTAACCTGTAATATTTTGAATGGAAGGACGAGATGGGATTGTCTGACCGGAAATGATTCTTTGGCGAGAGTCCACGGCGATGGTTTTTTCTCCAAGTGATTCAACGACTTCAATCATGCTCCTCAAATCTTGGTCTGGAATTCCGGTTACCAAAGAATCCAAACTCTCGGCCCATGACCAGAGTACTTGACTTGAAATCTTCAATCCTTCCAACTCGGTCATGTGACTCCAGATTTTCTGAATGACCTCAACCCCATCATTAGAACTAATCTGACATTCAAATGTTGTCAAGTTTGGAAAATGTTTGAGAATATGATTCAGAGTCTCCATTTCTACGGTTATGTTATGTTGAAGAATTAATGATTTCATTGTCTTGAGCGGTTCTTCGGAGGTTATGAACTCGTTGAACAAATTTTGATGCAATCCAATTGACAAAATGTGGAGTTTTTCCAGAACTGGGAATGTTGTCGAAAAATTCCGATTCTCACACCACAGAGGTTGTAAGTCTCGTGAGTCAAAGATTTCCAATTTTAATTGTTTAAGGTTCGGCATTCGTGGGAATTTGAGTGAAATGGAATTACAAGTCATGGAAAAGATGTGGAGACAAGTTAAAGTATTTTTAAAAAGTTTGACGACTCCAAACCTATCTGAATCACGGCCCCACCTGCGTCCGATCACCGTCAGATCAAGCTTCTTGAGTTTCAAATTCTTGGCAATTTTCTTCAAAATCCTCAAATGATTGTCTGTCACTTCTCCAATTTTCAAATTTTCGATTTTTATTCCATTTCCAAGTGTCTCAAGGGTTGTCAAAATATTTTCGTTGTGTGTTAGCAGATTTAGAGTTGAAATTTGTTCAGCTGCTCCAAATAGTTCTTTATAAAAAGTTGGACAAATTGTCTTTCTATTTGTCGGACATTCATGCGATGCATCCAATGATTTGAGAAAATTCAACTTAGGTTTTTCTCCTGTCTCTTGAATTGGAAATTTAAAAAAGCGTAATAATTAAGATTAAGGTCCAAGCAGTATGCATATTTTTAACTTAAGTGTCCAAGTGATTTTGCACCCCCGTCACTACAGAAATGAACAATCGGAAAATTACCGTCGGAAATTCCAAAACTAGATTTCTCCAAGATCTGATCCCAGTGACAAAACGTTAAAAATTGTTTTTTGTTTAAAATATCTCATACCTCTTACAAGGGCCATCGAAGGTCACAATATAGTATTCCGTTAATAATTTTTAGCTGACTCAAAACTATTATACCTGGGAATAACTGAACGACGTCACCGCCGCTAGACTTAATGTCTGGCGGCATCACAAATGACTCCAATTTTGGAGCAGATCTGAGTAGAGCAGAAATATTTTCAACCACATGGTCATCAGAGCGATCCAACCAGAGTTCTTTGACAATATTTCCGCAGAGTTCAAGAAATCTTTGACCAGGTCCTGTCGTAGTGTCAAAAGAACCGAGTCGGAATCTCCCGAATGGAATCCCCAATGTATTCGACTCAATCAGCTTGACAAAATTCATAATTCCACCTGATTGTACGGAATTATTGGAGTCTGTCCCCCAGATTGTAACTCGGAATCGAGACCGAGCAAATCCTGTCGTCAATACCGCCCATTTTCTACATACCAATCGGCATGCTTTCAAATCATTCCCGTGGATGTAATCAAACAGAGATTCCAGAACCTGTGAAAAATTTAATAATTAAATTAACTAAGGTCAGGTCAAATGTTGACCTCATTTCAAGTAAAAATAAAATAAATTCGTACCAAATCGTTTAGCATGGGGTTGTCACTTGGGTCAACCTCTGGTTCTCCATCACACGTCCCAACATTCAACTGATCCTAAATTAGTCAAAATAATTATAATTAATTTAGAAAAACAAGGCGTGGTCAAATATCCTTCCGTTTCGTTCGCGGTTATGACCGGTAGATAGTACTAGAAAAGATCGGTATAAAGAGAACTCAAAGCAGACCTTATACGGTGTCAGATGGAAAGTAACACACTCTCTACAAAATATATGCGACGATGTTTGACCCTGCATCCCTTACGGCATTATGAGTATTTCGTTTCTTAAGATATTAAAAAAAATACACCCACATTAATTGACATAGCCGCTGGGGTCGAATCAAACATCATCGCGTATTTTTTGGGATGCTTCCCATTTGGCCTAGAGACGTACAACGTAGGTACCATCTAGTAGTAGCAAAAACCAGTGGAAAAAACCTCTTTAAAGCAACCACCGGGAGTGCAAGTCCGAGAAATCGAACCCCAGCACAGCGAGACAGAATGGGACAACCATACCATCATGCTGCTTCTTAAGACTTGCTGTTTCTTAAGATATTTGAATTAAAATTAAGACAAATTGATGAGAAAAGTTGCTCACAAAGGAGTCGGACAATTGATGACTCGTGCTCGTGGCACTTTGTATGACCGTACCCCAAATATTGAACTCGATATGTACAATTAATTGTAATAAAATAAAATTATATTAAGAATTCCTGAAAAAAACCGAGAGGATAGTGGGAATGTAAATTGTCATAGCTAGAATGTATTTTCATGATGTAAAACTCCACGGAGATTGGGTTGTTTTCCATTTGGCGTCGGGACCGGAATATAATAATATGTATCCCTAGTATAAGTAAGGTGGATAGTCCAATTTTATATTTACATGAAATATTTTATCTTGATGCGTCCTGGTATCGCGATAATACTTATGGGTTTCAACTTTGAACTCAACGTCACAATTAATTCTCTGTAAAGGTCGTTTTCGGTTTTCTGACAGAAAGGCTGAGACGGAATTGTAGGGTGACAAATATGTATTGCAATCATTTTGTTATGATTTTAAAGACGACCGTTGAAATGACGAGCCTGACTGTTACGAGTATAGGATTTTTAAAAGTAAAACGGAAATGACGTATTGGTAAACCTATAGGACCTATAGGTCAGCTAACGAACTTTTCGTGATCATGGCTGACCTCCTAGGGGCAAACGGTAGACTCAATTAATTGTCTTCTGTTCTCCAAGCCTCAATTTACTACAATTTCAGTTTCAGTTCAGTTCAACCATCTCCGAAATGTCTAATTTCGGATAACATGACCATTTATCTGATTCCAACTGTTTTCGAAATGTGGGCTTTGGGGAAAATTGAAATGGATGCTGATCTGTATGAACTACTGCCATGAGAAAAACCGCGAGATTTTAACATTCATTCTCAGTGGACACAGTCAGTGGAGGTAGAAATTGGAAAAAATTGAACTACTGATTAAAATTGACATCGAAGTCGAAGCCAGTTTGACTCGCCAACAACTGATTAAAATGGATAGAAGAATGTCACTTGGCAGTTTCAAAAACAAACAAGGAAATAATATACAAGTGAAGAGAGTTGAATTTGTCCATGTGGAGAGTGATTTGGAGCGATTGAGGAGAGAATTCTGTACTGCACTCACCCAAGCCAGTGCTCAAATCTGGTCCTCGTCATCAGTACTTTCTGTAATTTCATTATTTTATATCAATTTAATTAGATTTTACATTTATTTCTGTATTCATTTACGTACAACGACGAACGTGTAATGTATTTATTGGAAAATATCGAACCCAAATAATATTTAAAAATATAATTACGGAAGTCAGGTGAACATTGTATGTTGGTTATCGGCTTTGGCGTCTAGGTACCCCTAGTAGGAAAAAAAATTATTGATTGATTAGTTTAGATTGGGCAGTAATCAATTGTCAGATTCATTCAGTTAATTTCAATATTTTAGGTCGACGGGGTTGGGGAGGATGCGGCGAATATGGAGGAAGATTGGTTGGAGCGAATTGATCATCCCCTGATGAACAACGTCGTAAGGATTTTATTATTTCGACCAAGTGTACTTGACAACTCACCCACTAATGTGACCTCATACTGTCCAAGTCCAAACAAAATTAGGAGTTTTCAGAATTTGATTTCTTTTTCAAAAATTGAGAATTTTGGTCATCCATGTAGTGCTTAGACATGACGTCACTGATCCGTTTGTTTACATAATTACACAGTATGAGCTTACGGGAAGTCCGTTGTCAAGTTACCTTGTTTTAGCACTCCTGTCATGCGACCTTGTCTTAGTCTGAAACTAATTCCCCTTCAATTTACGGTCATTTATTTACAGGCACTGAAAGTTGTCTTCAAAAATGTGAGTGGCAAAGATTTGAAATCATGTCGCCTAGTTTGTAAAGTGTGGCACAATCTGGCAAATCCATTTGCACGTTCCAGACTCATAGTCACAATTTGTGGACATTCGAATGCTAATAATTCATCACAAAAAAATGGGATTGAAGATTTCCTGAAATTGATCAAGTCAAACGAGCTAGGTATTCCGTTTGGGAGATTCCGCCTTGGATCCTTTTCAACTACGGATGGATTTGGTGAAGAATTCCTTCGTCTGTGTGGACAAATAATAAAGGAAATTATTTTGGATCGAAGTGATGTTCATATGGTTGAGGATATTTCCGAAATACTGAAGAAAGCTCCAAAATTACAGTCAATTACTTTGCCCAAGTACATGGATTCGAAGGACACCGGAGAGCTCCAGGTATTATTCCCTGGTATTCAAAAACCAAAATTGTCATCTCTGAAGTCATTGGATGTGAGGTCAGACAACCCGGTGGGAAGAGTGCAAACGTGTCCAACGTTCTACGAGGAATTAATTCAAGTGGCAGAAAATCTTTCCAAATTGAATTTGACGTCCTTCCCGTCTGAAACCGGTTTAAGGATTTTGGAAGTCATTGGAAACTTAGGAAGAGAATCTTCCATTAAAAATTTGAAACTTCAATTCATCACTTACGAACATTTGGAATTGCTGGCTGGAATGGCTGAGAAAGGATTGAGGCTGGAACATCTTTACCTCAGCTTCAATTTATCGGAACAATTACAATTAATCCCATTGTTCAGTCAAAGCTTGATCTCCATGCACATCCGATGTGTTTTGCCCAGGTCAGAATGTGAGTTTAACTTTGTAAGACTGCCTGAACTGAAGCAGTTGAAATTGGAATTATACGGGAAAAGTCATTTGAGCACTGGGTCCGAGAATTTTGCCTATATCTTCCCCAACCTCCAGAAATTACATGTTACTTTTTTCTGTGGAATGGAGGAATTCCCCAATTTATTTCGTGAAGATGACCTTCGACCTTGTCTATCCATGAAATCATTGGTTATCAAACGTCTTCTAGTCCGATTGGAAAAACTGGAGAGGATTATTAAGATTTTCCCAACGCTGACCATTCTAGAGTGTGAAATCTATTCTGAAGAGGGTGTGGAGATTATACAGAAAGTATGGAAAGACATGCCACGATTGGAAGGGCTTAATATTTATGGGAAAGTGCAGTGGTCCGAGGACGTGGATACTTTAGTCACTGGCATTCAAGTCCGGAAATTGTTCCAGGAGTATTACAATTTACGAATAACTTCAACAGTTGAAGAGCGGAAAGAGAATATTTTGGTGAATTTGAGAAATATGGACACTCGTGGATCTATCGGGAATCTTACAAGTAAGAATTTTTTTTTGTCGGGTGAGAATGGATTGTATTACAGTTTAGAATCTTTCTTATTCCGCCGGTTTGCATTTATTTATAAGTCAAAATGTGGCTTATCGTTTTTCTACGACGGAGAAAGCCCTAACCCTGCTATTCAAGTTCAGAATTCATGTAGATTTTAATAAGGTGCGCAGCAAGGTAGCAGATTGGAACGCCGTACTGCTACGCTGTTTTGTTCTGGTATATTTGGTTTCCTTTTAAAACATGTTCTAAAATGTGACATTTCTTTGACAGACCTCCGATCCCTGAAACTGCGTTTGGGTGAAAAGGACACTGGCTATGTTGGAAGGTATTTGACTGATGTCAGTGGTTATTATCTTATCCACGCACTCAAAAATCTTCAAAATCTCTATGTCGGCAATTGTGAAGTAAGTGGACATTAATACGATTAGTTTTGACGTCACTGTAAAGAATATTAATTGAATATCGTTTTTATTATTGTTTGACCATTTTCAGTTCTCACAGCGTTGTGCGGAAATTATGGTCAAGGACATGAAACTGTTGAGTTGGGAATTCACATCTCCATCTGACACCGTAGGGCAAATCATTCCTTCAAGATTGAGTACCAATAATGATGAATATTCTTTCCCTTGAGGAAATGGAAGGATTTATTGGAAATCTAAGCATGAGTCAAATGTGAAACATACCTTGGAATCGGTACCTGATGTATTCTCTAAGTCGTAAAATATTAACACGAAAATTATTCTGATCTGCATGTATTTCAATTTACTATTATCTCAGAAATTAAATTATTTAAATCAAATTAAATTAAACAATTTTTACAATTAACAGGACGGAAATTGTGAATAAATGGAAATAATCAAATTTACATCAGTCCTTTAAGGATTTCCCAAGTTTTACTTGAAAAGTTGAAACAGTTGTAAATTAATTTTAAAAAATTGTCAGCAATTTTAAAGGATTTTTATTGATGTAGCAAGAGACGGATAACGTCAAAGCATACGTCATCACGCGACATTCAGGTTAAAATTAAGCCATGAGCAAGAGTAATGGGTATCCATTAGAATAAAGCCAGATGTAACGTTAGTTAGTTAATTTCTTTTAATTTGTTATAATTAATTAATTAATTTGATTTAATTTCGGTCTAGACTATCAGCTTTCGCTGTTGTCAACATTCGGACCGTTTATATATTTATGTATATTGTTATTTTAATATTTTCAACAATCCAATGCTTTGGACGACATGTCCAGTGCGTTGTTTGAGGGATGTACTTCCAGTACAATGTCTGGTATTTTGGAAACAGATTTTGGTTTCCCACTGAATGGTGGTGAATCAAAATCAACCCACCTGTTCATATAATCCTTCCCAAAGATTTTGGTCCAAAATTTAAGAAATGGTTTACTTAACAAACTATGGTTGACTCTGGAATCCATTTTGCTGTTAAATAATATCATGATGAAACTAACAATGATCCCAATGACTATGGCACTTAAAGTAGAAATTGCTGGATGCCACAAGAAGGAAATGTTGAGAACATCTCGTGTCAAATTTGAACCTTCATTTTTCCAACTGCTTGTGTTTGAATTATTATTGTTCAAAATGTGTTGAAGGAAAGGTGATGTTGTTGGATTGCAACCATCAGTTCGCAACGGGAGTCTTTGATTGAAAACTAAACCATTCATTCCAGCCATTATGTGTCCAACTCCAATTCCTCCAGATAAAAGGATGGACAAGATTATT
Organism: Protaphorura glebata; assembly: GCA_034694305.1. NCBI lineage: Eukaryota > Metazoa > Arthropoda > Collembola > Poduromorpha > Onychiuridae > Protaphorura > Protaphorura glebata. The sequence continues at coordinate 19,602 of JAQFYE010000848.1, read as the reverse complement.
CCACACAAAGTGTGTACGCTCCCATGATCGGACCGTAGAGGTCGCCAATTAATATCATTGCAAACTATAAAAATTAAGACATTAGTTATTTGGCAATTTCCGGCTTTCAACATCAGCAATTTTAAAACACGATCAAAATTTTAAAAATAATAATTACTGGTTGAAGTGATATCGTTTCGTTCAATTTCCCAATAACAAACAACATTCCAAATCCCAGGACGCCAGTACAGAATGTGATAATTTTGGAAATAATTGCAAGCCGTGATTCGCTCAATCCAGGTCGGAACCATTTAACAAAATCCTCCACAATAATGACAGTCATGGAATTCAGTATACTCGAAACTGTGCTGTGAGTGAGGTAGAAGATCATTGGTATTAGAGAATTTACAGGGTATCCAAGAATGATGTAACTAACTTTATTTAGACCCGCTGTTTCAATTTAGGTGAAGTTAGAGGCAAATTGAAGCTGAAGAACAAGAAGAATTTACAAAATTTACTGCGAATGCTGTCACAGCGAGGGGTGTCCACTACATACGCTGATGCACTTTGGTGAATTTTCTAACATTGCGGTATTGGGTGCGGAAAAGGGGTCATTCCAGGTTTGGCATAACAACCCTTGTTGAATTCAAAAAATGATGACGTCATTCTGGTCAAAATTTATAAATCCTTGTCTGAAATGATTTTTGGTCAGCCAATTTTGACCGGAATGACGTCATCATTTCCTGAATTCAACAAGGGTTGTTATGGTGAAATGTTATGGTGAAGGTTCTATTTATACTTAAATGTATCAGGATGCGTCGATAAACACATTAATAAAGAATCAAATCAAATCAAATCAATGTGAACCTTGAATGACCCTTTTTCCGCACACATTACCACAATGTTAAGAAACTCATCAAAACGCTTCAGCGTATGTGGTGGACACCCTTCGCTGTGACAGCATTCGCAGTAAATTTTGTAAATTCTTCTTGTTCTTCAGCTTCAATTTCCGCCTAACCTGATTTATATTGAAACAGCAGGTCAGAAGTTATAGCAAAATAAAGTTGGTTACATCATTCTGGGACACCCTGTACGTCCATTAGTTCTTGATATTAACAAACAAACCTTAAACTTGCACTGGTTATTCCGGCCACTAATAACCCTGGCAAACCAATGTATTTTCCACCCAGTACGTCCATGACGAAAAGTGGGAAGAGCTGATCAGGCACACTCAGTCTCTAAATGGTCATTCATTTATTGCAACTGAACCCAACAAATATGGCCAAGTACGAATTAATCTATGTGAATATTTGAATATTACTTTGGACGTGACTGGATCACAGGAAACGTACTTGGTAAAAATGATGAGTCCAGTAAATGTGGTGAGTCCGACAACAAGGATTAATGCACACATATTCAAAACAACACACCTGGAATCATTTTCACAAATCATAATGGTTTATCATCTGAGGAGGTCAAAACTTAACGAGATTTTAAAAGCCATTACTGTCTAGCTTCCTTCAGAGTTTTTACTGAATTGTAACGTTGTATTTGTGGTTGAGTAGCTCCGAAGAGTGGAAGCCAAAGGAAGAATCCACCAACGACTGACGTCAATGCCGTGTGTCTTGCTCTCAGGTCAGTGTCGAAACTAAATATTTCATAAGAAAACAAACAGAATAGAATTTCCTGATTTTATTTCCGTTGCTGGTTGCAGGAAGCTCCTAGAAGTAACCGCGATTAGTTCTAGGTAGAGATGTACCGAATACTCTGTTACTATTCGGCCAACCGAATACTCAGCTCTAAACCCGCCAGAGGCCTCAAATTCGAACTGATCTGTTGATAGAAATTCCGTTTGAGGAATATGGTCAGCTGAATATTCGGGATTCGGCCGAACAGTGCTGAATATTTGGCGGAATAGGGTCGAATATTTGGCGGAATAGGGCCGAATATTAGACCCCTTGGCCGAACACCGAATATTCGGCCACCGAATCCCTGAAAAGAAGTTTATATGGGCAGACATGACCGAAATTAATACCCCTGATGGATTTAGAGCGAAGTATTCGGTTGGCCGAAGCCGAATATTCGGTACATCTCTACTCCTAGCCACTTCGAAACCTTCGTACTCAACCATCAATACTGCTAAAATTGCCATGCCATATATTTGATATATTGACCTACTTGAAAAATGTAATTCGATCTCCTGCTTCCGATGCCTTCCAAATTTGACCCAAACCGCCGACCTCATAAACACCCAGAACAACAACGGTTGAGATGCAAGCACTCATTATCGCGGCCTGTAACGCATCTGTCCAGAGCACGGCTTTAAGCCCACCCTAAATGTAATTCATAATTATAATGAATATTGGAAGACGATTAATACTATAAACCAACGATTGACGAGTAGATGACGCCAACGATGAATATGGTTGCTGCTGAGAATGCCGGATTTACATTCGCCACTAAAACCATTTTATATACAATTAAACGTATTAGCAATTCTGTACGTGTTAGGAATGGTATATGTAACCTTGTTCTAACGCTAGTGCAGGTCCAAGCACAGTGGTTGGCATATAAATCATCTGAAAAGAAAGTAATTGGTTCAACATCCAAATCGGAATCACATGTACTGTTACGTTCGCTTTAACTGCACTGTCGCGCATTGCAGTTAAAACGAACGTACAGTAGGTAGAAGTACAACATGAAATTCAGGGTACACGAATGTAGAGAAGGGTATGGCAATGGGCCATAAACGTGATTTTTCACCAATTCAAATTTATCTCTAAAAGTCCTCATCCTATCTTAAAAATTTCTTCGGATTTGAATTCCTCGCAAAATTCTGAGTCAGATAGGGTGTCTATCATTTTACTTGTCGCAACTTTATAACACACTTCTTGGATCGGTAAATGTACATGATAGCATGTAAACTTTTCCTGCGTGGTTCTTCCCATTTCCTCAAAAATTACTCATCCGATCTCAAAAATTCCTTCAGATTCGGATTTCTTACAAAATTTTGAGTCCGATCGCTTTCATACAAGTCTACTTTTATATCTCCATGCTAAACTATTTTGATCGAAACATGTACGTAGTCTTATGGGAAAGGACAGAGTGTGGTCCCCAGTATGCTAATACATTAGGACATCGAATGACGGTTTCGCGCCAAAACGGGAAACCCAAGAGTGCTAGTCCAGAGACGAAACTGTAAACAAAGATTTATCATTCAAATCATCCGTAGATTTTAAATACCAGAAATTGTAACTGACCTGCACAATAGGCTTAGCGTCACGGGCACGACGCCCATCTTCCGGTCTGCCATAAGAAATTCTTCATTTGTTTTATTCTTAGTCCCAAAGAATCCATAGAAAATCCCTATTCCTAATGACAAAGTTAAAACTAATCCAAAAACTATGTACTCGTACCAAGGGACACTGAACTTTTCAAATGAAAACTCTTCATCAGTCGTCATTCTGAAAAATATTCCAGAAACTCACACCTTTCCCGCAATTTTTATACAAAATAAGTTAAACAAATTAATTGAATTGACGAATGAGTGAAACAAATTTATTTGTTCACTCCACTTGTTAATACTTGACTGGTATTCCACGTGCAAATTTGAGCTGAATTCTTGGCGTAATCAAGTGTCCAGTTAACCACGGAATGAGAGATAAACGTTCCTTATTTCAATATGAGCACGCGAGTCTTTAACTTGCATGCTACGTTGGAAATACTGACACATATAGATAGATAAAAAATCAACCTTATGAATAAACAATGCTAATTATTATTCAACGCGGTTCTTCGAAATGATTCACACATAATCACGATTCAAATCGTATCTCTGCTCTGATTGACAGAAGACAAAATGGAATTGATTTACGGTTAAGGTGAAGTGTGCACTTTTTTTTTGGCATACAATAGAAATATGCGATTTCTCTTGTATTTTCAGAATGATTGACTTTTCTATGATCTCCTTCTATTTCTGGGGCCTCGAGATCTAATTTTCACAGCCTAATCCGTTCCATATTTATTGCAATTAACAAAATTTATTTCTATAGTTATACAATAAGACCTTCAGATTTGTTAAATTAGTTTTGGTTCGTCGTCACTTTTTCGCAACGATGTTTTCAATTGGACTATTCAATTTAGAACATCACCTTCATTTATGCTACTTTACAATCTGGGTCATTCGTAAATGAGAATTCAAGCAGCTGTTGTGTGGAAGAATATTAATTTATCCAAGTCATTAAGAAACAATAAAACTAGACTAATTCTTATATTTAAAATTTCTCAATTCTACAGACACTAAATTTCTGGGAAAGAATTTGCAAATTCAGCCCTGATTTTTCTTGTGGTCGAAGTAGTGGAGATGGGATCAAATGCGCGAATTCAATGGAAATACCAACATTATTGATACGTACCGGTAAAGCATGTCAGGGTCAAATATTTGGATCTTTGGATCTTATGAATTGAATTGATGTTCCCTTTTTACAATAGAGAGCCGTGCAGTGTAATAAATGAGAAATATCCGTCAAACCCATCAAAGATTTGAGATATGACATAATATTTATACTAACCGATATTATGAATCCAAAATATTCATCATTTCTAACATCAAGTATCCATTTTCGTAATTATTTTTACTGTTCCGTAAATCCAAACATTTATTAGCTAAATTATATATAAATGAAAATTATAGATGACAATTTTGATTTTGAACTAAAGAGTTTGTCTGGACGAAAGAAACCTGTTTAAAACATATTTCAAATTTAAAAAACATTCAGATTTTTTAACTGCACATTTCTCATGCCAAAAAGTATACCGTTGAATATCATCTGTATTTGGAGCCAATCACCTCGTCAACAACATTTGTTAAGGTTCTACCCCTAAAGTTAACCGTGTGCATGTCGGCTAGGATTACACGGGCCGATTCCACTTTGTAGGGTCATACAGGAATCATTGACACATTCATGACGTCATAAAATGCATTTCCAGCAGGTCAACGATCCGACTTTTTGGAGCATGAACTTAACAAAAGTTGCTGAGGTACGGAGCCAAATCCAACGAGATACTTTTTGCTTGAACGAATGTGCGCTGATCTTCGACTTATTACCTTCAATTCAAACTCAGACAGTGCGCCGTTCTTCAATTCCTTTGACTTCGTATTTTTCCCAAATGACGGAGTATCATAATCCACCCATTTATTCATCCATTCTTGCCCAAATAATAATTTCCAGAAATTGAGGAAAGGCTTACTTAACAACCTATGATTGACTTTTCTGGGTGAATTTGAATGGAACAAGACAATGACAAGGACACTGACAATGAGACCCACTACGATTGTAACTAACACACCAATCGTTGCTTGCCACATATAAGAAACGTTGAACAAATCTCTTCCAAACGTCGACGTCTCGTCTTTCCAACTACTTTCAAAACCGAATGTACTTGTATGGAATGTGTTCGGAAGGAGACCGGAGAAATTTTGAGCCGAGTTGCAACCCTGGACCGTTAGTGGGAGTCGTTGATTGAACAATAATCCTTGTTTTCCAGCAATAATACTCCCGACTCCGTGTCCTCCCGTTAATAACATCGATGAAATGATACCACACAGTACACCAATGTTATTCACCCAAGGGAATATCATTCCAAGTGTAAATGCTCCACACACTGGTCCGTAAAGTGTGCCCACAAGAATTCCGGCAAACTGTGAGATATTTGTATAATATTAATTTTAAATGTAATTCATAACGGAGATGATTGCGTTGATTACTTTTGATAATGTAATTCGATTACATTGGATAATGTAATCTGATTACTTTTCAAAATGTAATCTGATTGCTTTTCAAAATGTAATCCGATTACTTTTGATAGTGTAATTGGATTACTTTTCAAAAAGTAATTCGATTACTTTTTAAAATGCAATTCGATTGTTGTTTCTAATTACTCCTAGAACTTACTGGTTGAATGTGAACTGTTTCGTTAACAATTGCAACAACATACACAAGGCCGAAAGCAATCAATCCTGTGACAACTGAAATCAGTTTGGACGCAATCCCAAGCTCCACCTCATTTAGTCCCGGTCGGCCCCATTTTACAAAATCCTCGACAATAATGGCTGCTAATGCATTCAACGCACTGGAGACAGAGCTGTTTACATTTTTTAGAACAGAATGTTTTCAAAATCCTACTTTTTCCAGGTGGAGTGTTCGGTAATGCATTACCTCAGACTTGCACTCGTTAGCCCTGGAATGAGAGCAAATGAATTAGTCTTATACCCGATTTGTGGGCGTGGTCAAATTGTCACAAGTGTTGTCAAGGGAGGTATCAGTCAATTTTTTTAATTGTGACTTGCCTGCAACTAGTAGTCCAGGTAATCCTGTGTACTTCCTCAGTACATCCATAACAAATAGAGGGAATATTTGGTCCGGAGCACTCACTTTCTACTCAAAAATCATAGTACGAATTTAATTGAGGATTTAATAACTCGGATTATCATTGATTACTTTTGATTCAATTGGGTCACAAGTCCCGTACTCCGTAAATATTATTAAACCAATGAAACCGCAGAGGAGGAGAACCGTGAACATTCCACACATATTGAATATTAAGCATCTGGAATTTAATTAAAGAATTTTTTTTAATTAAAATAATTGACAATCGGAGCCGGTAAGGTTCAAATATCACAGCGTACTTCTTTTCAGGCCGAGTTATAAAAAAAAACAATTTAAAGCACCTTCAGTCAGTGCAGTGCATGTACGAGGAATCGAACCCAAGGACATCGGAACAACAGGTATAACACTTGCCATTACGCTGGAATGGACTTTGCTATATAGTTTTAATTAAATGAGACTCACTTGACAACCTGTTTAAATGATGGGACAGAGTTGTAGCGTTGAATTTGAGATTGTGTTCCAGCAAAGATTGTGATCCATGAAAAATATCCTCCAATTATTGAACTGAAAATGGTGTGTCTGGTCCTCAGGTCAGTGTCCACGCTGTGTAAAAAGTTTGAATCCATGTACTTTAATAGGTTAATACAGTATTTATCAATTTAGAGAGACCCCTTTGAAATAGAAGGACTCAAGGGGCACTAAACGAAATAATTTAACGTTACAGACGTATGTACTGTCATTCTAATTCGGTCAATACGGTACGTCGAAGATGAACACACTTAAAAAATGATAAACGCCCAGCTGCTTGTGAGGTTTCCCAAATGGTTCCAAATCCTCCGACTTCATACACACCGAGACCAAGGACAGCAAATAGAGAGCCAATCATTACAAACGCCTGCAAAGCGTCTGACCATACAACTGCCTTCAATCCTCCCTACACGAGTGATTAACCAAAATATTGATGACCAAATAAATCTAACGTTCTTATTGCCAATCCAATTCGACATCTTCTATTACGGAAGCTCATGCTGGGAAGAAGAAAAAAAGATTTTGCTAGATAGTCTCGCAGTTAGGGACAGTATGAGCTTACCTATTAAGAGAGCGTAGTCAAGTTATTTTATTTTATATTCCCTTACTATAGATGAGTACACAATGCAGACCAGAAATATCGCTCCGGATGAGAATTTGGGGTCGATTCCTGCCACTACAATATTCATCCAACAAATTCACACATTAATTGACATTCACTACATATATTGAAGTCTACAAGAGTATCGCAGCTCAACGTTCCAGTGAGTCAGCTGCAATCCATTTGGCCTAGAGAAGGTATACCGATCGACACCCGTTGGACTTCCTACACTGCATGTTATATTATAATCTTTACTGACCTTGGTGTAGAGCCAATGCTGGGCCCCATATCACAGTTGGCATGTAAATCATCTAAAGAAATAATACATTTCAAAACCATACCATATTAATTACGAACAATTAGTACATGGTGGGCCAATTCGGCGACTTAAGTGTGAGTGTGTCAATTAGCCCCAATCCAGATGGTAAGCCCCAAACCAGGGCCACAAATGAAAGATTGGGCATTTGGGAGTCAAAAACCGAACATAGTGTCACGTTGCCCCATACTCTTAAGTACTTTGAGTAATATGACAGTCCCAGCATGCTCAGGCATGCCCAAAACCATCGGACGGGGCAAATTGATACACTCACGCCAAAACAACGTTCTAATATCCATATTATTACAATTACCAGATGGCCCATCGCAAGCAAAGACAAGAGGATCCGTACACTCCGACTGAATCGCCATTCAAAATACTACACAATTTTTTATCAAATAAATAAGTACAGTTCTAATGAATAGAAATTGTGAATTACCTCATATGCTGATGTGAGTTGGAGATCATAATATACTGGAACATAAATGTACACCAGCACAATCGTCATTGGAATGAATGCAAAAATTATGAGGAGGAATTGTGTTCCGTACAAGTATACTTCCAATGGATAACCCAACAAAGCAATCGCTGAAACAAAACTACAACAATACAAGAGTTATTAAATGAATTCTTTGGCCAAAATGAGTTGACAATGCTTTCTTGCTATAGGTTAGCCCATACTATCCTTCCAAAGAAACAGAATCGATTTTTTTTTTCAAAACAGAATACACGACGCTTATGGAAACCAAAATGACCAAAATTTTGCAAAATCCTCCTACATATTTTTGGGAGATTATTATTATTGCCCCAATTAAATCGAATTCTACCCTAATTAATATTGAATATGTCTCTCGTACTTTTGCCCCCAAAATTACTTAATGAGTCCCCGAAAAGTCTGATGTAATTTGTATTGATAATAACCGGATCATAATTTCATTGCATTCGGATTTAGAATAAAGTTGATAAAAAAATATTAGTTTCATCAAGTATTTTTGGGGTAATATTTTTTGGAGACTGATTAAGTATTTTTGTGACGAACGTAAGGGGACATACTCAATATTAATTGGGGTAAAGTTCAGTTTAATTTGGGTTATCATTAAATGCAACCCTATATTTTTCGTTCGGACGCCCGGACAGTATGAGCTTATCTAGTAAGAAAGTTAGATTTTAAAATATAGAAACTCACGAACAGAGTAATGAAAGGGTGACTGGAAGGACACCCATTGACCTTGACCCCATAAGGAATTCTTCATTTGTTTTATTCTTCGTTCCAAAAAATCCATAAAATATTCCTATTCCTAAGGAAATGGCTAAAACTAGTCCAAAGACAATATACTCGTACCACTCTAGACTGTATTTTACAAAGTTAAACTCTTCCATTCTTTAGTCAAGTTTATTCAACGAAAATGAATGTGAAGTTTACTCAAATATTAAATAATTCGACAAGTACGTAGCGCCGTCCGGCCAAATATAGAAATTGAATCTCAAATAAGTTCACACCCAATGTGTGATAAATCATATCATTTCTAAATGCGTTCACACGTTTCATTCATCAGAATTTACATAAGATTAATCACATGTTAAATTCTTGTAGTTTTGATTTATTAGGAATCATGACGGAATACATTAGAATTTGAGACTTTGACCTAAGAATTTTCTAATCTGTGTTTCTGCCTGGCTATGACGACATGTTCTAAACTAACAAGGGATACACCCGACGTGCCTACGATGCCCTTGACCCAACATCAAATTTTTTTACCATACCCTTCCAAATTTAGATCCTGAAATATATGTTCGAGCGGAAATAAAATACTTTCCTGCTGTATGACGTATAGATTAATATTGACGTATTAGTATACTGACAATTTCCCAAAATTAATTCACAACTGTTACAACTTTTTCTGTAAATTCGTGTTTCCATTTAATCATAATTTCGGTCATGTTAATATTTAAAATTGTTAAAATTAATATAATTTAATTTGATTAATTTAAATTCTGAAAATTAATAGGAAATTGGATTACATGCATATCAGATTAATTTTCGTTTTAATATTTTATGACGTGGAGAATACGTCAGGTTCCGGTTCCTAGGAATGTTTCACGTTTCACTCATGCATCGTTTCCATTCCTCAAGGGAAAGCATATTCATTATTTGGGTTCAATCTTGAAGGAATGATTAACCCAACGGACTCTGACCCAGATTTGAATTCCCAAGTAATCAGTTTCATTTCCTTCACCAGAGTTTCCGCACAACGCTGTGAGAACTGAAAATAGTCAAATAATAATAAAAATGAAATTCAGTTAATATTTCTTACAGTGACGTCATGACTGTTCGTATTAATGTCCGCTTACGTCACAATTTCCAATGTAGAGATTTTGAAGATTCTTGAGGTAACGGAAAAGGAAGTATCCACTGAAATCAGTTAAACACTTTCCAAATAATCCAGACTCATTTGCAGTCAAACGTAGTCTCAGGGATCGCAGCTCTGTCAAACAAATGTCACATTTTAGAACATGTTTTCAAAAAGAAAAGGAAATTAGAAAAAGAATCTGGACAGTAAGGAAATCCATTCTCGACAAAAAAAAAGGACAAGTAATATTATTTTTTTAATTATTATATTAATGGACACTGGGAAAAAAAAACTTACTTGTTAGATCCCCAATAGCTCCACGCCCGTCCACCTTTTCTAACTTCAATAAAATATTCCGAGTCTCATCTTCAACTGTTGAAGTATTGTTATGAGAATTGTAGAAATCCTCGAAAAATTCCTTGACCTGAATGCCAGTGACCAAACTATCCACGTCCTCCGCCCTCTGCAAACTCCCATAAAGATTTAGCCCCTGCAAATGTGGCATGTCTTTCCATATTTTCTGTACAACTCCAGCACCCCCTTCAGAATTGATTTCACACTCCAGCATGGTCAAGGTAGGAAAAATCTTAATAATCCTCTCCAGATATTCCAATTGCATTGGCAAACGTTGAATAACCAATGACTCCATGGATGGACATGGAGAAGCGTATTTCTCACCAAATAAATTATTGAATTCCGTGCTTCCACGGGAAAACGAAACATGTAATTTTTTGAGCTTTGGGAAAATATTAGTAAAATCCTCAGACCCAAAGCTCAAATAATTTTTCCCAAATATATCCAATTTCAGTTTCTTGAGATTCGGCATCCTTTGGAAGAAGAACTCACATTTAGAGCTGACGACAAGACATCGGACATGTAAGGAGATCAAACTTTGACTGAACAATGGAATTAATTGTAGTTGGTCAGACAAATTAAAGCTGAGGCTAAGACGTTCCAAACGCAATCCTCTTTTAGCCATTCCAGCCAGCAATTCCAATTGTTCGTAAGTGATGAACTGAAGCTTCAAATTCTTAATAGAAGATTCACGTCCTAAATTTCCAATGACTTCCAAAATCTTGAAACCGGTTTCAGACGGGGACGAAGTCAAATTCAATTTTGAAATATTCTCAGCCACTTGAATCAATTCGTCGTAAAATGTTGGACATGTTTTTTTTCTTCCGGCTGGTTTGTCGAAGCTCGCATCCAATGTTTTCAGGAATGGCAATTTTGGCTTTGCAACTCCAGGGAATAATTCTTTCACTCCTCCGTTGTCCTTGGAATCCATGACCCTTGGCAGTGTAATTGACTGTAACTTTGGAGCTTTCTTCAGTATTTCAGCAATATCCTCAACCATATGAATATCATTTGGATCCAAAATAATTTCCTTTATTATTTGTCCACACAGACGAAGGAATTCTTCACCAAATCCATCCGTAGTTGAAAAAGATCCCAGTCGGAATCTCCCAAACGGAATTCCTAGCGCGTTTGACTTGATCAATTGCAGGAAATCTTCAATCCCATTTTTTTGTGATGAATTATTAGAAATTGTGACTATGAGTCTGGAACGTGCATATGGATTTGCCAGATTGTGCCACTCTTTACAAACTAAGCGACATGATTTTAAATCATTTCCACTCACATTTTTAAAGAGAACTGTCAGAATCTGTAAATAAATGTATGATGAAGGGGTATTAGTTTTAGAGAAGGTCACGTAATAGCAGTGCTAAAATAAATGTAACTCGACAACACACTTTCAAGTAAGCTCATACTGTGTAAACAAATGGGGCAATGATGTTATGACTTAGCTAGGTCTACATGGATGACCAAAATTCTCAATTTTTGAAAAATAAATCAAATTCTGATAACTCCTACTTTTGTTTGGACAGTATGAGCTCACATTAGAAGACGAGTTGTCAAATTACCTTGGGCAAAAATGGCAAAATAATAAAATCCTTACAACATTGTTCATGAGTGGATGGCCATTCCGCTCCAACCAATCTTCATCCATATTCGCCGCATCCTCCCCATCCCCGTCAACCTAAAATATTGAAATTAATAGATTAAATCTGACAATTGATTACTGCTAAATCTAAACTATTCAATCAACAATCCTTCCTCCTACTAGGGGTACCTAGACGCCAAAATATAAAGTTCACTCGATTTGCTATTTCCAAGAATTGACTGTCGTAATTTTATTTTTAAATCACAATCACAATACGAACCCAAATTCACATTTTTGGTTCGATATTTTGAATTACAATACAATGGCGTTAATTATAAACACCTGACTGTTTTATTCCGCTACACGTAAATGAATACAAAATGAATGTAAAAACCAATAAAATGAGTATAAAATAATGAAGTACTGATGACGAAGACCAGACTTGAGCACTGGCTTGGGTGAGTGCAGTGCAGAATTCTCTCTTCAATCGATCACCATCACTCTCCACATGGACATTCTCACTCCTCTTCACTGTTAAATGAATTGTCTGTTTCTTTTTGAAATTTCGTTTTGACTTTTTTCTGTTCATTTTAATCAGTGTTTCTAAAATTTTTCCACTTACTCATTCAGACCGAACTCCAATTCTAAATTTTTAAATCTCGCGGTATTACATTGTCTTCCCATCCTGGCATGCGAATTACTTTGCCCCGCATAAAATGTCAATCAGATATTCCAGTGCAGTCGAAAAGTCGAAATCGGATTCCTTGTCATGTTATTGGAATCAGATAAATTATGTTATCTGAAATTAGACGTTTTGTTGAACTGAAACTGAAATTATAAATAATTTTTGAGACTTGGGGAACAAAAAATATTTATTCGAGTCTGCAGTTTGACCCCAGAAGGGCAGCAATGGTCACGAAAGGTTCATTAGGTGACATAGGTCGAGTCTCTAGTGAGGTGTCGTGTGACCAATCCCTGTGCTCCAGTCCTACAGACGTCAACAAATTGGTGTCTTCTCATAATTGAACTCTGAGCCGAAACTGACTTGTGTTTTGTATAGAATTACTAATTTGCAATATTATCAGTTAGTTTTTACTTTGTTGGTCCAAGGCTCATGGCTCATGGGGTTGAGGAAATAAACATTCCATACCCATTGAATTTTTTTTTACAATATCTGGAGTATTATATAAGCTAATCGACCATAGGCTGTTTTAAAACTTTTTGTTACCTTTGACCTTCTGACATATCGTGACATTCATCTTTGTACATGGATGACTGTTAAAATATTGGACTGATTTGCATATATGATATGATACTTTAAAATTTTCAGGAGACCCTTGCGCAGAATACAGGATAGGTTGTCGTTCTGGCCTTTGGCCCCTGACCTGGTCAGGTGACCTCCTAGGGAACATATATGGTTCAATACGGCCGAGTGACATATCGATTTGAAGGGGATAACCAAGGGGATTCGAAAGTATTACGTTTTGTACCAACGGGATTCAGAAATATAACGTTTTGACCTTTGGACGTCGACATCTGACCTGGTCGGGTGACCCCCTTGGGATCATCTTTCAGTATTACCGAGTGATATCGATTTGATGTGGGTATCAGGGGGATTCAAAAAATATATTACGCGTTGACCTTATTATCTGGACCTCTGACCTGGCCATTTGACCTCTTAGGGAACATGTTTCAATATGGTTGAGTTACATTACATGTCGTTTTGAAGAAGACGACAGGGGAGTTCCAAAAATAGATGACGTGTGTTTGATCTTTAGACGTCGACCTCAGGTCTGGTCAGGTGACCTCTTAGAGATCATGTTTGAGTACGCCGAGTGAGATGTCATTTTCAGCAGGGGAACGGGGCAGGCAGCAGAAACCCGCTATTGCTCCCGCTATTGGCGGGATCCACACTATTATGCTTTTATAGGTCAGAGTATATTGTTGCTATCCTGCGTTTAGTCCTTGCGGTTTTAGTAACGCTGGCTCTAGTTTATATTTGCACTCCAGTTTACTTTTATTTGCAACTGACTTCAGCTTTTTGAGGTTCAGTAAAATTACCTTCGGATAATTCAAACATGTTTTTACTTTAGAATTGATAAAATATTTTTTCATTCTTAGTGTTTTGAATGGAGGTTTGGTCGTTTCGCTAGAATCCTATTGACCATACTTCCAATGGTCCATCTGGTAATTATCCCATGTACTACATAAAACTACATGTGACCTCTTTAATGTTTAACCAATTATATTCTTTCCAGACAATGTATATGCCAACCACTGTACTTGGACCTGCACTATAACGTTAGAGCAAGGTCAATTATAAAAACTTTGACACATTATCTTCCCATTCCCGTAATTTTGACAGCGTTTCAGCTTTTAGCACAGTCAACAGTACATTCATAGTTTTATGTTATCTGAATTTAAAAAACTAATTTGAGCGCACTTGAACCACCGTAGAACTAGATTCCAGTGGTAAAGTGTTGACCGTTGATTGACATTTCAAATGATGTTAAGTAAATAATTGTAACCTCCCAAGAATAGGAAATAACTTTACGCTAGATTAGGATAACTTTTTTTGTGACATCCAAAACGATATGGGCTATCCCGTGTATACGGTAGCTTCCCTCACAAGAACATATCATTCCCTTAGTATCACACCCACTTGCCCCCAGGCAGGTTCTGACTGACCGATGTGACAATGTGGTGTTTGCCACACGCGTCCTCGGTCATTGGCGCCACTGAACTTGACCAAACACTTATTTGTCAGTAAAATGAAATGTATAGAAAATGAAACTGAGCATTGTAGATTCTAATTAACGTTCTTTTAGAAAGCAGGAAGTAGAATGCAATGTCTATACCTACGACTAACGCATCGAGTTGCATCATGGGTAACGCGCCTTCAATAATTGTAAATCGACTTTCGGCATTTTTTGGTCGTGAGGTCCAGAATTGATTCAATTCGCCACAATGACAAATCGGAAACGAAATTGAGAAAAGAAATGGAAAGAACCGGTGTGGCAGGATGGGCATATGATCCTATTAATTGGAGTACAACCCTAGTACTTCCTGCCTAGGGAGGGAGTACTACCGTTCGGCCCAGGAAGAGTGCAAATTGGGTTGTGCGTTTTCCATGTTTGATCCAAAGAGTAAATAATTTCGGCTAAAACGAATGAAAATTTGGCTCAAGATCATCGCGTTGCCAAAGTTTGACGAAAGGTTGGCCAAACAAAACGATCTGGTTGTCAAGGGAATTTTTGACGTCTAGCGTTAAAATTTTTTGAAACTTTACAGTAATTTGGAATGTATACTTAAAGAAAAAAATACTTGTATTCAGTAGGTGCATAAATTATGATATATTTAAAACAAAGTAATACAATTTTAAGCTTTGGCCCAAAACTGGTAACCTACACTTATTACCTACAATCCTAGTGTAGAACGCGTATTTTTTTTACTAATTTTGAACAAATCAATTTAGAAAATGACTATATAATTTGCCCATAAATTCAAATACAAATGAATAATTTTGTCGCAGAGTTAATTTGTGATAAAAATATTATCGTAAATATTTGTCTTGTTCGAAGGAACCTTCAATTTCGGAGAAAACATGTACAAAAGTTTCCAAAATCCGAGTAACAAATTTGGGCGACTTTTTTCTCACAAATGGAGAAACAAAACATTTCTGACATTGGCCTCACGTTTCGACATCGTCTGGGCGGTCCCTGTCAATTGCATAACGATTATTAAAAAATATCTGTACAGAAAATAATTTCCTTACAAGAAATAATTTCTCTTACACCCATCCGTACGCAGAGACAATTCCCAGTGTCATGAATACATTGACTGTCATCAACCCGGGAGCCACATGCAGCCTTGCAATGTCTCTCTTCGGTGCAATTTTGTGGAGGAATCAAATTTCGTGGCATTCTGGTAATGGTGTTTCCCTCTGACTCATTTTCTGGAGCTGAACCGTGCGAAATTGTAGCAATTGGTGGTACCACGACCTTCGTACCGTCTTCATTGGTCACGTCCGTAGAATTGGTAATATTGGTAGTGTTGGGTGAACCGGTAGTGGTAGTGGTTGCACTGTCCGTAGCATTGTTGGCAGAAGTGCTACTATTCGTTGTGGTCGTATTGGCAGTAGTTGTATTGATTGGCCCAGCTGATATCTGATGAAGATGTAAATAAAATCAAGTTATTAAGAAATCGAAACTGAGCCTTACCAGAATTGAGCCCATGCGAAATTTTTGCCTGGAAATCTAGGCGCCATTTAAAAAATCATTGAGTAATGAAAGTCTGAACTTAATTAAAATAGTACTTACCGCAGATTTCTCGAACGAATCGGGTTGTGTTAGAATAGATTGTACAAAAAATAAAATAATGGAGAATTTAAGTAAAAGAAACATTTTAGAAGCGAAGTGATTAAAATTTTGAAATTCTTAAGAATGGCTCGCACAATTTTTTATTCGTATTTCTTCGTGTGATGATGTTGATAAGAAACTGAAAGTCAAAAGTTGAAAGCACAAAAGTGAAGTGAGTGGGGGCTACGGAAAATAGAAAGTTAGAAAATCATGAAATGAAAGTTGTTTGTCATGCGATTTTTATTGTCAACGTATTGCGACGCCAAACACACATTTTCTAAATTTTATTACTATGTGTACTGAATGGTTTAGGTAATATCACCCTTCAGAGCTCTCACAGTGATTCATAGCAGGGTATTTTTCATTGAAAGTAGGTTACTTACCAATCAGTACTGTCAATTTCCTTAGTGAGTAAGCTCTAGCTATGCAAAACAAAAACAAATCAAGTACTCATTACATTGACACTGTGTGGGTTTTCGTTAAAAATCATCTGTGAAAATGATCTTTTGGCGTATCATCGAAAATTTTATCAATGAAAATCCCAAGCCCTTTGAAAATTTTGAAATCGTGTGCTAAAATGCATGTTGTTTCCGGCGTTTTCCATTTCGCGTCAATGAAGAGACATAGCCATTAGTACCATTACAGAAAAATTTGAAGAAATTCAAAATAATTTTTTCCGTCAAGATTTTTATTCAACATAATATGAAAGAATTTAAGGGAACTTGAAAACCTTGACCAAAAAAACTATTTCGAATTTTTTCAAAATATTCAATAATGCATCTAATGGGCATGTCTCAACATTGACGCGAAATGGTAAACGCCGGAAATAGCATGCATTTTAAGAGACGATTTCAAAATTTTTGAAGGTCGAACCTCAGGATTTTTTTAATCAAATTTTCAAAGATTGGCTAAAAAAAGTACTTCATTTCCACAGACAAATTTTGACGAAAACCCACTGACTGTGAAGGGCTCTTCCCAGCTACTACTACTACAACACCACCTCTACTCTACGCAACAACAATAAAAATATGTAACATTTTCGTTAACCCTAATATTAAAATAGTTTTTAACCAAACGCCATTTTTTGTAAAAGTTTTGTCGGCTGTATTCTGTGTCTTTTGGTAACCTTCGATTGGAAGGTAGAGTTCTTAATAAAGGAAATTTCTCTGATTAAACCCAGCCAATGACAAGTGGCCGAGTCGAATACGACGTCGATTTGCAATGAAAATGTCACTAAAAGTATCATTGCCGGTCGAGGTCATGTAGAAATCTCTTTGGCTGTTGGCGTTGACACATTTTTGTGAGGAATAATATAGTCAAACAAAGGTTGCCTGTTCTATAGGGTGATTCCATGACCAATAGCAATTTCTATATAGACTCATATACAAGAACAAAACATGCCACACTCCATTAAGTGACTATTGCGCCCCTGTCTTTGTGACGCATTCTGTCCACATGCAATACGTACAGCTCTCAAAAGTATTTTAACATCGAACATTGGAATAATTTAGTTCAAAAGTACTAACGAGGGGAACGTCAGGGCGGATATTTTTAGAAAAATTTGAAATGCTCACTAGTGAATTCTGACACGATTATAAATTTATACAAATATGTCATCGTCGCACATTTCAGATTTTTGTTATTGTTGTGTCATATGTTTGCATGTTTTCGTTCGTCTCACTTTCCTGCGTTGAACGAACGAACAGTCTCGACTCGACACACAAACACATCCAAAATTCAAATATAAGGTCAATTGCTGCCCTAAACCTGAAATGTGCGAGTGACATATTTTTCCAGATTTCTCATAGTATCACAATTAAGTGGAATGAACTTCAGATTTTTTTTAAATATCCGCCCTGACGTTTCCCTCGTAAGTGTTATAAAATTACATTTGAGAGTTGTTTGACTGTTTATGGACAAAACCAATGGGCTCTCTATGCATTGTATGTATTGCGTGTGGACCACACAAGAACGGGTGCGTTACTGAACGGTTTGCGTCTGTGGCAGGTCACACTCTTGTACTATTCGTAGGAAGTACTACCTTCGGGAAAATACCTCAACTGTAGTATAACCTTCAAAATCATTCTGACCATCCGTCCCAGTTTTTCCGGGATTGTCCCGGTTCTGAATACCTATCCCGGCGTCTCAAAAACGTCCCGGTTTTAAAAATTCTGTCCCGAAAATTCAGGTTTTTAGTACATTTTGGCCAAAATATAGCGCGAGATTAAAAAAATCTCGGCCCTTCGAGCCGATTCTCAGTTCTATACTGCAACTTACAATGAATTGTCCACTTTTTACTTTATGGTGTCAAGGAAATTTAAAGAGTAATGGTTCAAAAATGAATTCCGTGCAGATAGAATTGACTCACAAATGAATTCTGCGTAGAGAGAATTGACACAAAAATGAATTCTGTGTAGGGAGAATTGGCACGAAAATGAATTCTGTGTAAATAAAATAACTCTTTTTGGGTGTCCTGGTTTTTTGAATTTTCAAAAATGGTCAGCCTGTTCAAAATGGGCATCATGTCGTCAGGATCTATCGCCTTCTTACTTGCTGTTTTGGTCGAGTGTACTGCAGTTGTACTTCCTGCGTGGCAAGAGAGTGCTACGGTAGTACTTCCAGCCGGGGACGGGCGTAATATCGCCATATACTTCGCCGTAGTACTTCCTGGTTCGGACGGGAGTATTACCGTAGTACTTCCTTTCAGTATTGTGTTTGGTGTTGTGAACAGGCGTGCCAATTCATTTCTTTCTTTGAGTGTGAAAATTGCTACAAGATTTTTTTTTAATTCCACTGTAGACTGTACTGGCAGGTCTGGGAGTGGGAGTTGAAGGCGAATTTGGTATAATTCAGTGATTTTTCCCGTAAATTGGTTTAAATACGGTTTTCATTGAAACTCAACGAAACAAATTGGAACCCTTCAACTGGGGCAGTTTCAGTTTCCAGTAGTCTAGGCTCAAGGACAACGTGATAGAGTATGCATACGCTCACCACGACACCACTGCATCTCACGTATTGACCCAGGATAAATGAATATAGAGAAGGGTACGGCATTGCAATATGTAGCGGTTTTTGCCGCCAAACAATCCTCGATGTCGTAATGTATTAGCTTACCAGGAACCGCACTCTGTCTTTTCC
>JAQFYE010000847.1:0-28761 GCA_034694305.1 Protaphorura glebata | reverse complement strand
AAACCGGTTTTCGGTGATACCGGAAACCGGTTTTAAACCGGTTTTTCAAAACCGACAAAACCGGTTTTGGATGGCCTTGCTACATGTATATGTTCATCACATTTCAAATTCAAACTTTAAAAAAATGTTTGAAATATTCCCCTGGGTTTAATTTCTGTAATTTCTTTCGGAAAAGTTAAGAGAAAGATAATGGATTTAGTTTAAGATTTGTCTGGATTTCGGTTTGGCATTTAGCAGTATGGTTGATATTGTGTACTACTTAACATGAAATTCTTAATTTGGTACACCAGTCTGTAAGTCATTGACCTTGCTAGTTGTTTAAAGCTTATCGTTTCACCTTGACTTCATTTAAAGAGAAGGAAACTACTAAATTATTAATCATTTGGGAATTGAGGATCAATGCAGAAGTACACGAAGCGAGAGACCCGCAAGAAATACTTGAATTAACTTTCGATAATTAGATTCTCCTAGAAATCTCCTCTAGACGAGCACTAGATTCTAACTTTCTAACCTTTGGTTCCTACGGCGGGACTTTATATCGTTCCAACAAAGTTTATATTCCATTTCATTTTATTTGAGAACGGAAACTCTTACAATTTGCTCGTCACCTTTCACCTAAAAACGAATTTAGATACAGAAACAGATAATTGTGCAGTGGGAATATAATAGAAGTTCCAAAACTTCCAATGAAACTAAAAACTAATCGACGGAAACTTTCGTTTTGTCTGAGAAAAGTTATTTTCGACATTGCTTTTGTCGTAGGAAGTTCATCTAATAAAATTTGTTACATGACGATTCACCCAATCATGAGTTGATTGAGACTGAAAGAAAGACGTTGTGTGACATGAGATCTGCTTCCATACACTTTTACTCTTAATGAAGATTCGGAAAGGTCAAAAAGTCAACCTGGCATTTGTGGAAAGTTAAATTTCGGTTCTACTATGTGTGTTTGATTCAATCAAGGAAACAGTTCCAAAATTGAATGTAAGACTTGAGAAAATGTGAAAGCATATAATATGGTCTAATGTATTCGAAATAGAAAAAACACACCAGTCAATTACAAATAATTTTATTCATCCCGGACTTGTAACCCGAATTTTAAAAAGAATTGAATTTTAATTTTCTTGAGCAAATTCTGCCTGAAAATCATACAGGTCAAATCCCAAGAGCACTGAAGCAAGCGGTACACGCGACACTAATAAGTTGGTCAAATGGATCATCAAATGCCACTTCCAAGACACTTCGATTAAGAATGATTTCTTCTGGGAAAGTCAGACAGAGTCCATGTTTGAACAACTGTCCATGCATATCATAGAAAAATTGACGAAAATTGATATGATGCAACTCTGAAATTTGATTACACCAATCACAGATTTCATCCCATGCCAAAGAATTTGAAGAACACTCATAGAAGGACAAGATTTTGAGTCGAGGGAGTTGGACCACAAAACGTTGGAACAATTGAAGATCAATTCTCTCCGTCAGATCCGCATTCTGAATAACATTGACCAGATTCACTCCCATTCCTTTAAAATAGAGTTCTTCCAGGTTGACGAGAACTAAGATTTTGACTAGTTCTGTCAACGAAATTGGTCCATCAATGTCTAAGAAGCTGAGAGAAATCGGCAAGAAACCAAGCCCTGTTTTCGGGCTTAAGTTGATATTCAATGACAACGTTTCCAACAAATGTGTTGGCTGAAAAACTCCACAATCCCAAACCTGTCCAAAAGTTCTTCCATGGATTTTTACTTTTGTCAGGGTTGATGCGTTCCGAGTGATCGCGTTTCTATAATTTCACAAAATTTGTAGGAATACTCGGATATCAATCATCATTACCATTTCCTGGCGAATTTAGGTGATATATTCACATCGCAGAGAATTACAAATTCTGCCATGTCAGATTTTCTGAAGAATTTCGCAGGAAATTTTGTCGCAACACATTTAAAACCGATAGCAAAATTACAAAACATTATTTTGAAGCTAACACGGCTAAGGTTTTTGTGTGCGTGAATAAGTAACCGTAAAAGTTTAATTCGTATAACAAACCTTAATTCTCCCCATTGCTCTGTTTTACAATTGCCAACTTCAAGTTTCTTCAAATGTATTTGGGTCTGAAAACCTGTGGTCCAATCCGCTTGAAACAATGATATTTCAACTTCTTCCAATTGTGGGGACCCGAAAAGATTGAATGGGTAGAATTTCATTCGAAAAGGAGAATTTGCGGTCCCAAAAGAAAATGATTTGAGAGTTTGAATATTCTTGAGGACAAGACGAATCAATGAATGAATGTCTGGATTAGCAGTTGCCTCAGGGGGAAGACGCAGGAATATCAAGTTGATGGGAAGAACCGGTGAGTATCCGGATGGAACTGTGATTTCTTCCAATTGTCCAAAATTTAATTTTGTAAAGAATGAGAAAATCGTCATCAAAGAATCATTGAAGCTCCAAGAGTGCAATTCCAATTTTTTCAGTTCAGGTAAAGATATTTCGGTGGTTGGCATCTGGATGGAGTGCTCTGGGAGGTCAACCACAACTTCACGGAAACACAGTTTTTGGATATTTTTACATGCTTGAAGGATTGGAATCAAGTTGTAAAAAACAAGAATGTGTCGAAATGTAATCGTTTTGACTGTGTCAGCAAATACGATATTGTCCACGATCGATTTTGTCATACTGTCGAAGTCCACCTCTACTGCCCATTGGGATGAGAACATCAAATCGTGATTGGCATTACTGATGACCAATTTGATCCCGTATGTTTCATTCACGACGGCTTCCCAATTTTTACAGACCCGACGCAAATGTTGGCGTTCCACGCTTGACAAATATGAGAAGACATCTTCCAATATCTATACAAGAAGAGTCATTATGTACAAGGTGGTTCATAACAATTTATCTCCGCACGGTTAAACCTTCGGCTGTCAAAAAAATGTACATCTCTAGAATTTTGTGCAAGACCTAACTAAATAGTAGCACCAATGTAAAGCAGAGCTGAGCGTTTTCAAACGGAGAAAATTCAAAGATCTCTTACGACAATTTCTGTGATAATTTAATTTTACATCGTTTTTGTCCTGCTGGAGACTTGCATAATCAGTGACTTACCAGATCCTAGAATACTTTTTAAACCATTATATTTGGATGCAAATCTCACACTCACACATATTGTCGCAAAAATAAGGAAAATGAAATTATTTCACCTTCTATTCTACTGGGCAAAATAGAGTGGACACTTAAAATTCAAAATTAGTTTACAAACCTCATTCTGTAAATCTGCGAGCTCCGTGGTTGACATTTTCAGTGTGGTTTAGATTCAGTCCACACACGGTATGCCGAAAATTCCAGACCAAGATCAACTTGGTTGGAATTTGTATTTTGAAATCAATTCAAACTTGTGCCAATTTTGATTTTAATTTTTATATAATCTTGATAAAAAAATAAATTTAGGAAAATATTCTGAAGAATTGGGTTTACAAAAAAAATTCTTTGTTCGTAGATTCTTC
Organism: Protaphorura glebata; assembly: GCA_034694305.1. NCBI lineage: Eukaryota > Metazoa > Arthropoda > Collembola > Poduromorpha > Onychiuridae > Protaphorura > Protaphorura glebata. Next base: position 25,261 of record JAQFYE010000847.1, on the reverse strand, counting down.
CTGTTCCGGTTTGAACATTTTAGTTTTATTTGAAACAACTGAATTCATATGACAACTGAAAATATCTTGCAAAAAATACTTCTTTTAAAAGCTTTCGCAGACCGACAACTGAAGTACTAAAACTTTCACCCAATTTGGAATACAATAAATTTATTCGATTTAAGTAATCAGCATTGAAGAGTAGATCTTTTGCACCTATGACTTGTAGAAAACTCTACGAACTAACGTTCGTCAAAATTGCGAAATTACTACTTCGAAAGCAGCTGGTACAGTAGTCTTCCGGAAATATGAAAACAGAAATTCCTGTGGTACAGAAAACCTTCCCTTGTCAAACTATGTAGTTTGTAAACCTGTACAGACAGTAATGAGACCAAATTTTATACAGATCGCTTCACATGATTTTTTTTTTCTTTTTTTTTTACAAAAAAGAACATCAAAAACGTTCTAAGTGGACAAACAGAAACTGATGTGTGGTAGTAAGATAGTAAATACAAATGATCATATGGTACTGAATAATTTAATATTTTAGATTTGTTTTATTTAATTTCTCTGTTTTATATTGGGTTGGTCAAGAAAGAGTAAAAGTACAAAACGAATAGACATTTTTAAAAACGAAGAACAAAATAGAACAGGTTTGAATTATGTTAGTGTGCTTTCGCTTCGAATGTATTCGCCAATGTCGGACTGGTGGAAACAAACAATTGTTGCAGGATCGACGATCCGGCAATCAGATGTAGACTTTGCTGCTGTACCAAATCCCTGCAAATATAAATTGTTTCAGAATTAAATCCTTATTTCAAAGTTATCTATTCAAAAATACAAAATAATTCTACTCTTAAAAACTTTCAAAACAGATTCCAGATTGATATTGCATGGTAGGAAGCACGTTATTGGTCGGGTATGAACCCTAGAATTATATTGGTCAGTTGCCGTAAATACGTATAATGAGTATTTAAATACGGTAATCGGTTTCGCTGAATATGTAATGTTAAAATTTCCTCACCAAAGGCAAATCCCCCATGGAGTATAAAACGACGCCTGAATACTTTCTCACGTTCTCTGATATCCGTCCCAGTCCTGCTTTTGCTACATTGTGTCCGTAAAGAAATTGTTGCTCCGCTGAAGGTTTCAACCACATTTTTGCCTGAAATATAAAAAAATAAATTAAGCACTGTCGGCGGCTACAAAAATTGAAAATGGCAATAATAAAATCAATCTTCGTCTTACTTGAGCGTACGGTGCCAAATAGTCCAGGGCTGTAACATGGAGATGGAATTTATTTGTCTTGGTGAAACGTCCCATACAAGTTCCAAGAGAAATCAGATTATCCGTATTAACATTCCCAGCTCTCCTCATAATTTCTTCGGAGACATAATACACTCGTTGTTTGTGAAGCCGAAAACAATAAGGTCCGTCCGGGCGGTCTATCATGATTTTAACATTTTCGCCAATACTGGAAAGAATCAACAGAAATTATGGTTAGAGTTGAATTCAATATATGTACTCCACTGTAGGATTAGTGTAATCTACAAAAAATGATTTCAAGGAAAATAATGTGACCATGGTCAATTCGATTAGATTTGTATAGTCTCATTGGGAGATTGGGACCATGCTGAATTGACATAATGACTGAAGAAACTAACTGTTCAGTTTTGGGTTTTATTTTAATAAAACCCAAGCTCAAGGTTGAAGAAATAAAGGTTGGTAGTGGATGATAAAACTAAAATCGATTCTTGGTCAATTGGTCATAAATCTTAGAAAACTAAACAACATTTCGAATCATATTTTTGTATTCCGGACTTCCAACACACAGGCCGTCAACAATTTCGGAAAAGCCTATTTTGACCCAACCCCAGGTGTCAAAAACAATATGCTGATATATTCCAGTTGGCAGTGTATTCAAAGAATGCACCGAACCGACTAATCATTTATCCGTTTCAAGTACAAATGAAATTCTTTATAGGTAATTGTCAAAATTCGACAGTTTAATGTTTCTGAAACGTAACTAGAAAGTTCTTAATCGTGTAACAAGACTCAATAACTTACGTACCTTCATTTTCGTCGTAATCTTGAAATGGGAAAAATGGTAATAATTCTCGGTATTCTCGTAATTAATTATCCGGTTTAAGATACTCGACATGCAGTAGTAGTAAAATTACCAATATACAATGATAGAAATTCTACTGAACTGAAAAGCGTAATATTATTTTCCTAAATCGATAATTTTCATTAACTAAATTAGTTAATTAGTAAATAAATAGTTTCAATATTATGTTAAATGTGCACTTACTATTTGGTCAATTTCTCAAAAAATGTTACAGTTTCCTCTTGAGTCAAAGGTCGCATTTTAACGATTCTATGGTACGCAGTAGTAGAAAAGATCGGTCAATTCAATCCTACGACTATTTTTTCAAAAAGTACTGATAACTGAATCACAGCTCAATTTTTTAATTTCTTCTTTTCTTGGAGCTCAGCACATGGGAATTCAAAATTCACATGCTTCGTAGAATTCAATTTTGACGCGCTTTTCTTCGCCATTGATTTTTCTATTTTGACTCGAAAATATTCAAAATACGACGAAACCGGGAAATACAATTTGAGCCGCGCGAGTGTGTTGTCGGTGAAATTTGCTAATCGTAAATTTCCGGGTCAGACTAACTGGAAAATGTAAAGTTTTCAGTTGTGGCGCATTTTGCATTTTGTTCCTCTAATGATCGCGCGCGCGGACCGGAAGTTATCGAAAATAGAATTAAATAATTATCGACTTTATTAATTACTTGTCAAGTTTAAAAGTGTCAATTTTGGAGTAAATCTTGGGGTCTAAAATTTACATTAATTATTAATGGCGGAGTTGTCAGTGACGAGTTTGCAAAATTTGGAAGATTTGCTGAGTCCACTTTATTATGGGAATGAAGAACCACTTCCATGTGCTCCACCGGGGACTTCGTCCGTCCCAGGAGGTCTCACTGTCCAAGCATTCCTTTCTCAGGGTAACTACTGATGATTTTCTTTTAAATATATTTGTGACAGCAGAGATTTAAAAAAAAAGTTTTCTCATAAGAGAATGCCGGGTCTACTTACGCCACGCCAACGCTAATTTCATGTTGGCGTTTCATTTTTTTCGGGAAAACAGCATGTTTCCTAAAATTAGCAGATATTATTAATTTTCTTGGACATTGACATGGAAGACGGCGAACATGATGAATTATGAAAATAATTGACCTTTTCTAAATTTAGATTGCATGTGGGGATGTATTTTCAATGGACCAGTGATTCGATGTTTCCCAGTTCGGACACATCCAAGTCCGGATATTCTTGTTGGACGTGGACGTGTTCCTGTCGTCATAAATGCCGTGGCCTACCATTTTCCTGGTTCAATCATCAAATGTGCGACGGAATTATCAATTCACTCACACAGATCATCCAGTGTTAATAAATTACTTCTGGGTTTGGATTGTGGAAATGATGGAGGGGCTTTGGTCATATATGACCCCATACGAGCTCAACCCATGAAATGGATTTCTATTCCAGCGGCTGTAAGTAACAATCAAATGATTAAGGAAACTACTTCACGTAAAAGTTTTTCAAGTATTCCGAGCACAATTTTGACAAATTTGTCTGCGAACAGCATTTCAGTTCACTATTAGAATACTTGCTAAATGTTTCTAGCATTCTTTCCCAGTTTATTGTACTGAACCCATCATAAAAATGTCAGTGCATTGCATAGTACGATGATCAGAGGATAGTTTTATTTACCGGCTGTAGGTTAATATTGTGACCTGACCAGAACACTTCAAAAAAGTTATCGTGAACGCTTTAATTCGGTGTATCACGTTCTTTGTGAAACGTTCTTTTCAATTGTGGAGTTGATTTTTGTGTTCAAAATTTGTACAGGTAACCAGTTTAACGGTCCTGAGTCATTTTGGAGATGGGAACTGCACCCACCCATTTTTCAATGAGTCCATGATGGCAATGGTCGGAGTAGCAGCAGTCGGTCTTTATGGTGGAAAACTTCTCATTGTCGACTTGGGATTAGATCACCTAGAAGGATCACTTGAAGCAACGAAACATAATTACAATTTACATTCTCGGGATAGGAAATGGGATTTAACCTATGTAGAACCACATGAACCATTCATTGCTCAGAAGAGAAGAGCAGCCGCTCTTACTAAGCAATTGATTTGCTTGGATCTCCAAAGTATGTCCTATCTTTTTCAAATAACCGAATCAAGCTGATATATTATGTTTTATGGTTTTATGGCTTAATGATCCAAAACTGAGCCAAGATTTCAATTCAATTGGTTTTCAGATCAAGACTATGACGAGTCAGATGAGAGGTACGATCCCGATTTATTCTACTACACAGATAAGGCAGGGACCCTAATTGGTACTTACAACAAACATGAGGTTTATGTGAGCTGTTTACAATACGTATCAAATATCGGCTCTCTCGTTGCTGGTTTTAATTTTGGAGGACTCCAGATTTGGCGAGTTGATGATCATCAGTTAGAGTGAGTAGATTATATACCTTCTTTAAAGTACTTGCCAACGCCGTTTTTAAATCGAAGGAGAGCAATAAACTCCCTCCGAATATTCTAGGTTTAGCACTGACGTGGGCATTGAGGAAGCCGCCGTCCACTCCATAGAATTCCAACAACCAATTGATGATCCAAAGAATTTTTGCTACTTATGGGTTCTTCATGGAACAAAATGTGCGGAGCTTCAGCACTCCCACGCTGTGCTCTACGCATTATTTTTCAAAAACAGGAGTCCGAGTGAAAATAATAGCGTTTTGTATGAGGTAAATTTTACAAAACGCGAAAGGTGTTTGATCATTTCAAGATTTCCACCTTATCATGAATTCTTATAATGGTTTTTGATTTCAGAGTTTAGAAAGTTGTGTTGGGCGGCTGACTATAAATTTGCAAGACTTTTACTGTTCTGAAGAAGAAGGGATTGATTTATCCTTAAACTCGTCACGTTTTCTTGTTCGCCCTCTTAGAATGTGGAATCAAGGAGAGAACTTGACGTGTTTTTCTTGGGAGTCATATAGAGACGGACTCTACTATATTGGTATATTCGACTTAAACCAATGGTATTCCAGTCAAACACCGTCCAAGCTTGAGTGTTTTGGCCAATTTCGACTGAATCCATTCTGGGCATCAATTTCCTTCCGAAATCCAAGTAAATTTTTATTTATTCCATGCCATAATATTAACGTAACATTTTATGCCAGACTTGAACTACTATTTTGATTTTCTTCCTTCAAATTTGCACATATTTATTTATTTTTGGATTTTCAAGTGATTAAACCATTACGAACATCTATCTAACAGTCAAAGCATATAGCATAGTAATTCGTATTTTTGAAAAAAAAATGAGCGATACCCAATTCAGACTACATTTTTCTCTATTTGTAATTTGATTGCAGTTGATATTCGGAGAAATGTTTGTAGTCAGATGTGGGACGTTCGTGTGATTCCAAGGACGATGGGGAGATGGGAGAATCAATTTTCAAAACATGATGTCCATCTCTATCCGGCATCATTAACTTTCCGTAAGTCTTTGTTGGATGTATTACAAACATTCTTCAATCTGTGAACAATATTTAATATTAATATTTTTGAAATTGTAGAGGCCGTCTGTCTAGGGGCCAGTGGAACATATATTTTTGAGAATTTCTGCATTCAGGAGAAACTCCTTCGACTTATTCAAAAGGACGGTTATCAAATGATGTCAGATGCAGGTGTTCTAAGAAAATTGTGCGGAGAATTTGGTCTGGATCCAATGTGTTCATTAATTTCAGATGGCAAAGTAAGTTTACGATACGACGAAAAATGTTTAATGTTTTGACAATTTTGGGACTGATATTACCAAATCATTCTAGATGTCGGATCAATACTACGTTTTCACTGTCTTACTGGAGAATAATCGATCTTCCTTAATTATAAACATGGCAAATCGATGGGTGAACGGTTCAATGGCAAACCTTGGTTGTAACATTGATTTGATTTTAAAATGGATCTCACACCTAACTATTGCTATTAGACTCCTCGCTGATGAGCATTGGCTCAATCTTGTCAGATTTCGTCGTGACCTCCTACCACCGGACAGCACTCAGTTCGTCATTTATTCGAACTTTGTTTGGAATCAGCTCAGTGGCGTTCTTGGTACACTTGTCCGTCATGATCGCGTTATGGAAGGTAAGCCGGGGTTCAAAAGAAAACACCATAGTTTATTTAATGACAACTGCCAACTCAGCAATGGTAGCCCATGCTCGCAGACTCAAGTGTTGTTCTAACAAATATGTATATTTTGGCAGATATCTTAATGAATGGAATTTTGAAAATGAAATAGTATTGATTTTTTTCTTACTGTGGATAGATATGGAAAGAGATGACGATATTGGAAAGTTGAGATATACGTTGAGTAAGCTGATTCCCTACTCATCTGCCCTTCTCATGATGCACAAGGCAAGAATCCTTCCGGTTACAGACGACTACGATGTGATCACACCTCTGAAGGCAATTTGTGACCAAAGACGGACTGAAGTGTCGTACGCGTTGGAAAATTGTCCTCATTTGGAACCAGAGCTTCGTCAGGTTTGTTTTGTTTTGCAAGGTCGCCAGTATATATGAACATGATTTTTGTAAGCTTTACTTTTTAATTTTTGAAGAATTACCGTTTTGTAAAAGGAAGTGCTTTAAAGAATGTATATCCTATATTTCTCCAAGCTCTAATAAGATCCGCCCCACGCACCCCGAGATTTATTTCACTAATGTATTTGCTTGTTAGGTTGTAACGTAATGCATATAATTGTTATGTTTATTCGAACAGGGTCACACCTTATTGATTGATTTTTTATTGGAAAATTTCGATGAAGATTTTATTCGTGAGGAATGGGACTTAAAACCTGGTGAAGATATTTATCCCCCGAAACATCCTGCATTTATATTCAATATGCTCATTGGAAATTGGATTGACATTGACCCAAAAATAATTGCTCGAGTAATTTTCTATTTCATTCTTGACGTCATGAACCTAATCGGACACGAGTAAGTCTTTTTGGTGGAATATTTTTTTATCAAATGTTCTCAAAATCGAGAACTTTTTTTTTTCACCAGAACTACTTTGAGGGGAGACTTTGCGTCTTTGATCCAGTTAACTGATGCTGAACAGCAAGAAGTTGTGAACCTTTGGAGAATTGATCATGGAGAATTTCAGGATCCTCTCACTTTTTTGTCTCAAGGAGGAAAAATTGATGAAACCGAAGGGCTCCCTTGGTCAGCTGCGATAGTTCTCATGATTGCTCAGGGCGCTACCACACCAGTTATTGATATTCTTCAACGAAGTTGTCCACCTAAGCTTGGAAGGTGAGTCATCTCTTCTGAGTTCTGAATTTTCTCACAAATTTTACGTACCGAAAATACTAGATTTTCTAATATTATAGTACCACTTAATATAACTGAAGGACTGCAATTGTATTGTGATTAATTTCGAATTCTTTCCGCAAATGAATATTCTTAAAGTTGTATGTTGGGGAAAATGATTGAGTGTCTAACCATATTCTCAAAATATTTGTATTGCACAGATTATTCATTAACCTGGTCAGCGATTCTCATCAGCATCCTGAAGATAAGTTAATGCAAATTGTTTCATCCAGCAGTTTTTGCAGAGACGTAAAACTTCTACTACATTGTTTTGATAGTAAGTACACCTAAATACATATAGTTCACATTTTAGAATCATAGAATCTCTCTGGTTGTTAGTTTTAATTTGTGTATAACATACCGAAAGCATGACGTTTTAAGATTGTGAAATCTTTAACCTGTTCGCTCATTTAGCCAATAACCGTTCGAAGAATCAAATGCTTTTAAGAGGAAAAAGACCATGATGACCTCGAATATTCTATCAGGATGGGTTGGAAATGTCACATGAAGTTTGAGTTGAAATCCATTGATTATAATTTTCTCATTCTTATGTTAGGGGCATACACAAGTGGATTTCTGGAAAATTTCATTGACATACACTCACGTCACACACCACTTTTTGTTCAACAAGCTCTCATTTCATACTTGGAAAACTCTTCGTTTTCGTATGAGCATCAGCAACTTCTTTTGACATACTTTTTACGCCGCAAGGACAATTTGAGAGCGATTGAACAGCACGAGAAAATTAAGAAATCGTTGTTCAACGTACGAACTTTAAGCCCAGAAAACAAAAGAATTTGGGAAGCCAGAGAAATTGAGATAAATCATATTCTGACTCAATCTTCAAAAAATCACATCATGGAGTTTCTTGGATACTCTGCCAAAAAATCAAGTAAGCAATTGATTCAAAGGTACATTTTTCATTTGTAATTTGAAATTGTGATATGACAAAAGTTTGAGCTAAATACGTGGTTTCTGAAGATAATTGTTTGAAATATTTATAGTTCAGAGACCTCCACCGTTGGATGTGAAAGCTAACAAATGCATTCCAAAATCTCCTTTGCCGAATATTGGATCAAGAGTCAAAGCTATACCAGCCTTCAAGAGGTTATTAGAATGGGAGAAACACATGAGGGATGGTGCCACTCCTATTAGTCCTTTGAGACGGTACTCGGGCAAAATTGATAAACCAACAACCCCAGAAAAAGAAATTGATCCTAATGAAACAATTGGAGAATATGAAAATGCGGAGGGTGGCATGTCACCGAATGTCAGTCCAGATAGGATTAATGTAGACCTAATATTAAAATCACCTCGTGTGGATTATCGTAAACTTCAAGAGTTTGAAGATGATGAAGGTCAAACTATTTTTCAAACTCCTTGTGGAACTCCGGGGGCATCGGGTGGTGAATTTGATCTTCATTCAATTATGATTGTAAGCAAGTCGGTACTTATCATTTCTTACTATTGTGAATTTTAATTTATTTTTTAACTCGATATACAGAAATCTAAAGCATCCTTGAGAAAGCGTATAGCTTTGAAAACACGATTTAAAGACATACCAGATTCGGATGATGACATCGAAGTAAAACCACTTCGGCCACTTGATCTTGATCAGACATCAATAAGTATTGACTCTGATAATGGTGAACCAGAACTTGGTGACATGGAACTTGGTTTTGATACAGCTGTTGAATCAAACGAAGAAATGGTTGAAATTGACGATTTTCCTCCGCCAAGATCAACAGAAGTTGACAACTCAGAACCAGAAAATGATATCGAAGTCCGACCATCTAGTGTAGCTTCTGACATAGACATGCGCACATCCTCAGTAGAAGAAACGTCTGAAATTAAAGAAACTCCTTGGACGAGTGAGAGAGATGTTGACTCCATAGGTGAACATTTCAGCTTGAAATGAATCTAGTTATATTTAGTTCAAAGTATTATTTGAATTTGAAATATTTTCAGACACTTCATCTGAGCCACAGTCAACTCAATTTGACAACCCAGAACCAGAAATTGACATCGATGTGCGTCCATCTAGTGTGGCGTCTGAAACACACACATCCTCAAGAGAAGAAAGTTCTGAAATTACAGAAACTCCTCTGATTGAGAAAGATGGGAACTCCCCAGGTAAATATTTTGACTTCAAATAATTCCGGTTCTGTGGTTCGATGTATTTTTGAATTTAGAATTGATTTTCAGCCAAACCTCTTGAAGCGCTGTCAACAGGAATTGACAACTCAGAACCCGAAAATGGCATCAAAGGGCCTCCATTCACTGTGGCGTCTGACATACGCACATCCTTAGTACAAGAGCAGTCTGAAATTAAAGAAACTCTTTCGATCAGTGAGGAAGATGTGGATTCCTCAGGTGAACATTTTTGCTTGAAATTTTTCTGCTACTCTTTGGTTCGAAGTATGTTTGAATTTGATATCTATTCTCAGTCACTTCCCCTGTACCACGATCAACAGGACTTGACGACTCAAAAGAGTCCGAAAATGACATCGAAGTGCGTCCATTCAGTGTGGCGTCTGACACACACATATACTCAACAGATGAAAAGTCTGAAATTAAAGAAACTCCGTGGATGAGTGAGAGAGATGTTGACTCCATAGGTGAATATTTCAACTTGAATTTTTTTGTTTTGTTTGGCTTGAAGTATTTTTGAATTTAAAATTTATTTTCAGCCAAACCTCCTGACTCGCTGTCAACAGGATTTGACAACCCAGAACCCGAAATTGACACCGAAGTGGAACCATTTATTGTGGCGTCTGACACCGGCCCGTCCCCAACAGAAGAAAAGACTGAGATTAAAAAAACTCCTTGGATGAGTGAGAGAGATGTTGACTCCATAGGTGAACATTTTAGCTTGAAATTATTCTGGTTCTCTTTCCTTCGAAGTTGTTCATATTAAATTTAATTTCAGCCAAACTGCCTGTGTCAAAGTCAGCAGGATTTGAGAGCCTAGAACCTGAATATGATATCGAAGTGCGTCCATCCAGTGTGGCATCTGACACATACATATCTTCAAGAGAAGAAATTTCTGAAATTAGAGAAACTCCTTGGATGAGTGAGAGTGATATAGACTCCATAGGTGAGCATTTTGGCCTGAAATGGTTCCGATTCTGTTTGATTGAACAGATTTCTAAATTTTACATTTATTTTCAGCCAAACTTCGTGATGCTCGCTCAACCAGCGAGAGTGATAATGAATCAGTAGTATCTCAAAGTCAAGTCGCCCGAAAGAAGGTCTTGAAGATGATTAAAGCGAGACGGAGAGGAGCGACACCTGAGTCAGACACATCTCAGATGAGCGGAGGCACTACATCTCCAGTTGCAGTACGGCGAATGACCCGGAGCGCGTCGAGGGCCATGAGTGAAGACACTTCCCGTTTGGACACTTCCATGAATAGAAGTGACTCAGATGTTTCCATACTTGATGCTACTTTGGACATCAGAGGTTCAAAAAGAAGGACAAGAAAAAAATCCGTTCCAAGCATTGCTGAAATCATTGCAACTAAAGGTATGTGTTGGAAAGTTAAAATAAAATTTTAAATCATTTCATATTTTAAGTTCCTACTATTTGTATACTCTCAGATGCAGCCAGAGAGAAGTCTAATCAGAAGAGAAAAGCACGGTCGGAACCAAGGGACATTCACAAAGCAAGTTCAGATTTTGGTGACACTGCATTCATTGCAGATAAACGTACTCGGCGAACATTTGACACAGGGTTTGCCTCTGAGCCTTCTACTGTCACTGAAGACTCAAAAAAATCCCTTCCAAGCATCGCTGAAATCGTCGCAAGTAAAGGTATGATTTAGAAATGTATTCAATTCTTAAAAATCATTTTAGATTATTTTGCTTATCTACATAAGTTGCAATACTATTTGAATTTTTTCAGATGTAGCCAAAGGAAAATCTCCTCGTAAAAGAAAAGCACGGTCAGAACCGAGAGAAATTCACAAAGAAGGTTCAGACATTGGTGACACTTCATTCATTTCAGACAAACCAGTTAGGCGAGCAATATTTGGTTTTGCCCCTGGGCTTTCTACGGTCATTGAAGACTCGGAAACATCATTGTTACAAACACCAAGCCGAAATACCAGAAGCAAATCACTGACAAATTCACAATCTAGGTTGCCCAAAACACCGTCTGCTCTGGGCAAAATTCCGGAGGAATTATCGGAAAATAAACCCGGACCGTCTCGAAGATCAAAACCGGTGGAAACTACTCCTTCTCCTTCACAAGAAGCTGAAACTAAACCTGGAAAGCGTCGCCGTCGTGCTATATCTGAACAGCCTAAATATTCAACCAGCACGGAAGAACCAGTGAAAGCCAAGCGGCTTAAGGAAAAGGATGCAACTGTTGGGGAAAAAGAGGGAGGGAATTCTGACGTTATATCAGACATTTCCTCCAGTCGTCGACGTGGACCTAGTCGTCCTAGAACAAGAAGCCGAAGCAGTACGAATTTGTAGAAGTGATGATGCCTTGTGTTACTCGGAACAGGAATCCAGATTTTGTGACAAATTCTCTACCTATGTTAGACGAGCTTTTTCAACGTAATTTAATTTAAATAGTACGTAAGTAAGCGTTTTCATTTTTTTTGTCTCCGTTTAATAATCTTTTAGAAGATTGTCAGTACAACCCAATGAATTTCAAAGGTTTATGTAGAGGAGTTGTACTTGTAAGATTAAATACAATAAATTGATTGACAAATTATGAACCAACACCACGGATGAATTGTTAACTTTCCTAATTTTAGAGTCAAATTTCAAATTTTCAAATTTGTTCAAAACAACAACACCACTTGAGTACAAGGTCGTTACGAAGTTGCTAACTATACATAATATAAACAATTCTCAATATCAGTATCGATACAAGAGAGATCACAGATCAGTCAGGAATACGATCTGGATAGTTCAATTTATCTTTAGATAGTCTAATGTGCTTGAAACCTATCCAAACTTTAAATATGCATTCTTCACTGATTTTCAAAAAACTTACGACGCGGTGATGGCGGTAGTTAAATGCATTTTACGCTATCTCGACTCGGCATCAAAACCGCCACCATCACTTGCGCAAGCGAGAAGTAAACGAATTATATTTTTTTTGAAACTCATTTATTACTTACAAAACATAATTGGAGATATCCATCCTAAAAATTGAACACAAATTGTGACTGGCGGTATCGACATTGCGAAAGTTTATGAGTTGCAAGCGCTGCTGCACTTGTGGACGGTTTTTCATGATTTTCAACATACATTTAAAGCAAGGCACAAACACATTTCTAGGATAGGAAATCCTTACAACGATAGCTCTGGCTTTAAAAAAAATTAATCATGCGTTGAGCGTTGATCTTTGGACGGATTTTCACCTCGAGCAGTGGACATCCCAAGGCTAAAATTATTTAGAAATTCATTATTTTAAAAAATTGACTCATGTATCTCTTGAGGATTGTAGTTTGTTTAACTCACGGGGTATCCGTTTGTAAGTCTGGATCGGGAGAAAAGCTGCGGGAAAGTGAGTGAGATTGCATTGCTGCCAACGGGGAGATTATGCGATTTCCCGGATCAGTTGTCCTCAATCGAGGTATATCTCTTCCACCACTTGCCTGGGGTGAGGGGGAAACAGAGCGACTATCCCTCGAGGTAAATGTACTACTCCCAAGAAGAAAGTTAGTGCTGGATGTGTTCAATTGGTCCTGAAGTCTGGAATGCGTAGAAACAATTAATTTTACGTCATCTATCTGTGGCTGATTCTTTAGCTGAATAAAGAAGTTCGTTTACGATACATAATCTCTGAATATAATCTCCGCTCAAATTTAGTACTACAGAATTATGACTCCAGATTTTTGCTGTCAAGTTTCTGACAAATTTTAAAACTTACTTTCGTAGTTCTGACACAGCATTTTCACGTTCACTCATTTCACTGAGAAGTTGACGACGAGCACGTTCCAGTTCAGCTTGAAGTTCTGTGCACCTGAGACGGTACTTGCTCACCTCTTGATTGAGTGACTCACTGCAACGATAAATAAGAATCCTTGTGAAAATATATAAATAAAAACTCAATAGTTCAAAATCTAATTAGGATACGTTCGGGAAATTTATTTTCGAAATGCTTCGAGCATCGTACAATGGACTTACGTTCGAGCATTTAACAAAGTTGCAGTTCGACTTTGCTCATCTCTCTCCACAGTTAATTCTTGAACAGATCTCTGAACGGAAAATTCTTTCTCTCGTGATTTGCCAATCAATTCTTCCAAACGGTTGTAATTTTCTGTTTGTACAGAAAGTTCTGCGTCCATCGTTTCAACCTGAGCACGTAACTGCTTATTCTCAGCTTCAAGCTGTAAGCAAAATAATAGCATTAAAGTATGACAAATTATTCGCGTTTGTCGGAACAAGAATTAGTAGGATTAAATGCAACAAATTCTTACCCTATTTTGAGCGCTCGTGCTATTTGCAAGTTCTAGTCTAGTTTTGTCGAGATTTGCTTCCAATTTGAGGCAGAGATCCCTTGTTGACGTAGATTCATTCTGAAGTGTTCTCTCTGCACTTGAAAGAGAACTCAATTGAGTCTCTAAAGCTGCGATCTGTTGGCTTAGACGCTCGATTTCTGAAGGATTTACCAACAAAATATAAAAACGATCCCTTAATGAAGTATGTAAAAATTATTACTCCCTCACCATCCTCGTAAGATGCACACAAACTGCTTTGAGTTGTTATTTTTGATTTGAGCGTAGCATTTTGCCCAACCGTCTCACGAACTTCTCGTCGTATAGTGTCAGCTTCTCGTTCTAAACTATTTCGCTGACTTTCCAAAGAGGAATGCTCAGCCGTCAGAGCTCGGTATTGATCAAGGATTAGGTCATATTCTTCCTCCTACAAAAAATGTGAATATGAATTTAATGTTAATGCATGTTTAAATTTTACCAACACCTACCTTTCTCATCAACAAATCTTCAATTCGTCGAACTTCGTCAATATACTTCTGTAACTGTTTCTTCAGTTCATCAGTCTCTTTGTTACGTTTGTCTAACTCAGAACTCATGCTTCGACGCTCTACCTCACTGAGGGAATGTGTTTTCATAATTTTGCGAAGTTGGTTCAAACTGTCATCTCTCTCCTTTGTCACAAGATCCAAATCTCTACGAAGACTCTCAGTTTGACGGCGGAATACAATCGTTTCACGTTCTTGCTCCCGATTTGTTTCTCCAGTATGGCTATTAAAGAAAAATTATTCAATACGGGTTGTCGATAAATGCTAGGAAACTTCTAACTTCTATCAGTACCTAAGTTGAAGCTCGGAATTTTTCAGACGAAGTTGAAGATTTGATAAGTCCATTTTGTATTGCTCAACTTCACTCTGATATTTGGCTAAACGTTCATCCTTTCGATCCAACTCAATTCGCATGTCATCTTTGTCTCGATCCAACGCCTTCAAACCTGACTTGAGGGAAAGAATTTCTCTCTCAAGACTTTGCTCTCTTGTAGCCAGTCGTTGGTACTGTTGTGTGAGGTCATAGCTGTCCCTTTGGGGCACGGCCAGTGCTGCAGTTTGTCTTCGTTGTACTTCTGTGAGTAAGCGTTCAGTTTCTTCCAGACCATCCCTAGTTCCAACATATAACCAAACTTTCACCACTTTCTCCATAAGATGCACGGAGAAAGTATTCATAATAAAAATGAAAAACAAAATCCTGAATAATTCACGCACTATTTTATATACTTACCGTGTTCTTTGAGCCTCTTGTCGCCACCTCTGTGCGTCTCCTTGACTCTCTGTCAAATCTTTTCCGAGTTGTCTAATCTGTTTTTCTAAATTCAAACGTTGAGTATCGCCGTCCTTCAAATCCAATTTTGCTCTCTCTAGGATAATTTCCAAGTCTCGCAATCGAGTCTGAAGTGAGCGTGTCTCCTCATTCAAACCTTGCAGACTGGTCAATTGTCGTTCTAACTCCCGAGTTCGAGTCTGAGATGTTCGTAAATTGTTCTGGAGAAAGTCTCTTTCTTCCTCAAGACGTTTCATCGCTGCTTGAAAGGCCAAAGGTGTATCTTCTCGCCGGGCTGATAACTCCGACTATTTAAAAAAATGGTCGTACATTATTCTTAAACAATAAAATCCTTGCGAATTGTGTATCATATTTTCCAGTGACCCAGAAGAACATATGTGCCCAAAGGGCAGTCTACAACGTTACAAGGACGTTAAGAGCAACTTGTACTCGTATCGGCATGCTAGAATGGACTGACAAATTAAAAACTAAAAATACTGACTTGCATTGTCTTCATCCGTCTTTCAAGAACTTCGTTTTCCTTGACTAATTCGTCGGCTTCATCTTCTTTCCGAAGCATAAGATTTCTTAACCGTTCAATTTCTCGCCGATAAGACTCAACGTCTGAATTTAATGTAATCCAGTCACTCTGGCCTGGACCTCGTCCTGGAAATAATGGGCTTGCATCACCGGACAAAATAGTTCTAGTGATGGATCGTCCGGGAAGGATTTCTCGCATACGATCACGATCATCTTCACTACTGAGCACGCCACGTGGTGGCGAAACCTCGTATTTATCGGATGGTGTTCGTAAATCTTCCTGTTTCTCAGAAAGAACATCCCAAGGATCCTGATTTCGTACGACAGGATTTTGACTTTTACCTCGATCAACTCCATAAGCATGCAAAAGGGTGCTCTCGGTTGTAGATTTACCCAAGGGAATGTCCTTACCCTTTGACCTGGTCACCGGAAACTGAAATGGTATATTTTGAGATTCCAAGTTGTATTGTTGGAATTGGTCCTTGAGTCTAGGCCCGTGTTGGCCTTGAAGTGCGTCCGACGTTTCTCGTGTTAATCTGTGTGGCTCAACGGGTTCCTCAGGTGGTATTGTTTCTTTCCCAGTAAAACTAGGAAAACCCGGTATGGATTCTATCATGGATTTTGTACTCCCTGCAGGCTTCGGTTTAACTTTCTTCGACTTCGGGGGTTCATCAGGAATTTCTACCTCTTTTGTCTCTCGGACTGGTGCTCGTTTCGTCTGACTTGATTCGTCCAAGGGTGGTCCGGAAGGCCCAGGAAAGTCTTGTCTGCTCTGATTTCTACTCACATTTTTACTGGACATTTTTTGAGCCAGATTTGTAACAGATTCTTGAATTTGACGCTGATTTGACCCACTTCTACTCTCATGAGTGTCTTCCCTTCGAATATTTTCTTCCCGACGAGATTTAACAGGCGAAACCTGACGAGTGCTACCTTGAGAGCTAGGCTGTTTCGGATTGGGCAGCAGCGTATCTTTCCTTTGCTGAGATCCAAATATGCTACCCAGACGACGACCATGCTGACCCTGGAGTTCAGCAGATGTTTTTCTAGACATCTGAGGCAAAGAGTCAGTTTCAGCATCAATGTCCCGTACCGAAATTTCATCTTCCGAAAAATCGTCAGGTTCAGGAGCTTCGGGCGGTGCAAATCCGTGTACCGATTTCGAAGATGCACTAGAACCCTGCTGCGATTTCTTCCGATTTGATTCGTCCAAGGGTTGTCCTGGACGTCCAGGAAATTCCTGTCTACTCTGATTTCTACTCACATTTTCGACAGAAGCCTTTGGAGCTCGATTAGAAGCAAATTCTTGAATCTGACGCTGACTTGACTCACTCCTACTCTCATGTGTGTCTTCCCTTCGAATATTTTCTTCCCGGCGAGATTTTACGGGCGAATCTTTACGACTCCTATCTTTAGAGCTAGGGCGTTTCGGATATGTCTCTTCCCCTTGGTTTGATTCAACTAAGCTACCGAAACGGCGCTCACGCTGACCCTGGAGTACAGCAGATGTTTTCCTGGACATCTCAGACAAAGATTCGCCTTCGGTATCGATATCGGTATCGGTATCACGTACTGAAATTTCATCTTCAGAAAACTTATCTGCTTTGGGAGCATCGGACGCAAGTACGTTTACCGATTTAGACGATCCGCTAGCTCTCTGCTGCGATTTCGTCTGATCTGATTCGTCAAAGGGTGGTCCTGGACGTCCAGGAATTTCTTCTCTACTCTGATTTCTGCTTGCACTTTTCCTAGACATTTTTTGGGTCAGATTTGAAGCAGATTCTTGAATTTGACGCTGACTTGACCCACTTCTACTATCATGAATGTCTTCCCTTGGAACATTTTCTTCCCGACGGGTTTTAACAGGCGAAACTTGACGAGTGTCTTCCCTTCGAACATTTTCTTCCCGACGCGATTTAACAGGTGAAACTTGACGAGTGTCTTCCCTTCGAACATTTTCTTCCCGACGAGATTTAACAGGTGAAACTTGACGAGTGTCTTCCCTTCGAACATTTTCTTCCCGACGAGATTTAACAGGCGAATCCTGACGAGTGTTACCTTTAGAACTAGGTTGTTTCGGATTCGGCATAAGCTTGTCTTTCCCAAGCTTAGATCCAACTGTGCTAACCAAACGACGCCCATTCTGACCCTTGCCTTCAGCAGATGTTTTCGTGGACAACTGAGGCAAAGTGTCGTCTTCGGTATCCCGTTCCGAAATTTCTTCTTCCGAAAAATTATCGTGTTCAGGAGTAGCGGTACGCACCAGTCTCTTTTCAGATCTCGATTTAGATCCACGAAACGGTTCTTGCGCAGTTTCCTGTCGTGAGTCAATTTTCACCGAGGCTGAGCTTTGGGTTCGAGATCGGACATCAGGCACATCATCATCATTGTCTGTGTAGTCAGAAGATTGTTCGTTGTTCGAAAATCGGTCCTGGTTGACCTGAGCAGTTTCATTCCTTTCCTGGTCGGATGTGTCCGTGCGTCCCTTTGATTCTTTGAATTTTAATGTCTTGGATTGTTGAGTGGAGGAACTGCGTTTCCTTAATGAACTTTTTCTTCCGATTGAAGTGGACGAGACCTTTTCCAAACTGGGTTTTTGAGAACGAGAATTCGCAACTTTATCCAGCGTGGAACTGTACCGATTTTGTGAATGAGACTTCAACAATTTCTCGCGACTTTTGCCCGCCTCTAAACGGCCTGACGATGGACGGGAGTGATCGTTCATCGAAACCCCGGCCCTCCATGGGGGGCGTGGACCTACAGGTCCAGTACTAGAACTTCGTGTAAGTTTTGTTTTCGCTGAGGATCCTTTTTTACAATTCCATTGGCTGCCTTCTGTCGAGGCCGAGAACGGTCATAAGCAGCGTCAGCGTCCAAATCATCATCATCATATTCACTAAGTTCCGTCCCAGAATCTTCAAAGAACCGACTTACTTTGTTCAAAATTGATGTTGTGTCTTTTGCAGAACGGGAGCGTTTGTCAGATTTTCCACCGTGACCGTGACCTGGTGCGGAAAGAATCGCCTTCACGGATTTGCTTCCAGTGTCCCTTTCGACGATTTCATTTTGACGAGATCTGCTTGATCGTACTGGTGTTGTTGCACGACGATTGTGTCGATTCTCACACTCTTCCAACAAAAGTTTCAATTTTGCTTTATCTTTACAACAATGTGAAAGCTGTGCTTCTAAGAGTCGGACTTTCTCCTCAAGTGTCATTTTATCATGAGTAGGAAAACCGGCTGCTTCGAGATCCACGTACGATTCAAGAAGATCCCGATTCATTCCTTTTGAAAACATTGCATTGTTCATGAATTTGGAGTGTTCGTCAACTAAAAAATAGCAGAAAAATCACACTCGTCAAAATTAATGATTTTAATAACAATGTCCGAAGTGTGGTTTTTAACTTACGAATTGACGCTTGTAGCTTCTTTTCAAGCTGCAGATTTCTAGACTGAAGAATGTCTAGCTGCATCTGAGCTGCCTTCAATGCAAGATGAAGCTCACGGTCATATCCATTCTCACGCCCTTTTTCAGTGGTGGCAGAGGTCACTCGCCCAGGCTTTACTTCTATTATGCCTCTCAACTTATCAATTTCCGACTCTCGTCCGTCAATTTTTTTCTTGAGAAGCGAAATTGCTTCATTCAATTCATTCTGATTAGTTTTCAAATTTCTGTTTTGAATCTGTAGAGCTTCAATTCGACTATCAGAGAGCTAAAGAATTAAAAATTACTACTTTGAGTACAATCGTCAATAAAAAATCCCCTCCCCCCCAGTGAGAAAATATATAAAACTCACCTTAGCAAAGTCCAAAATAGTCGGATCCTTATATTTCTTCCCATATTCAACATAATTTCTTATCCGAACACAGTGCGGGCAAACAAATTGAACTGGATTCTTCAGGTCCATCTTTTGTTTCTTGATCGGACAACGTTTCTTTCTTCCGTCTAAAATTCGAAACATGGTTCATCATTTTGTCATAAAACCACTATCATATAAAATTTCAAGTCGGAAACCAGCATACTTTGATTACCTTTACCAGAATTTACAACAGTGGGTTCGGAATTCCGTTCCAACAGAAGACTGATTTTATTAGATTTTTCAAGCGACTCAAATTCCAATGCCTTAGTTCTGCTTACAAATTGTTTCACGAGAAGTTTCAGGTCATCGTTCTCACACTCTAAATCGTGTATTCTGGATTTGGATCCTAGAATAAGGCAAGAAATTATGAGATTCCATTGGATATGACTTCCGGTTCTATCTTAATTGTTTGTTTATTTTAGGTCCTTCATAACGACCATTGTCCACGGGACAATTTAATCAAGGCGAGTACTTGTGGTTGAAGTTGAAATTATTATAATTTTACATGTTGAAATTATTATAAAGAAAATTATCGAAATGTAGAGAACTCTTAAACTTCAAAAAGCTCACCCAAAATAGAATCGCTCGCTTTCTCCTTGGCATGGAGAATCGCTAGTCGGAGTTGACTATTTTCTTTAATAAGGCGAACATTCTCTTCTTTGAAAGGCGCAACCCCTTCTTCCAATTCTTCAACAATCTGGAAATATAAATTTGAATACGAAATGATTACTCCTAAAAAAAGAAACCTAGTAGTTCGAAAAATTCCGATTAGTTAGACAGTTTCGTAGTTTTTTAAATAAATTACCGGATAATCTCTAAAACGTTCGACGCTCCTCAAATAGGACTTATTTCATTTAAGCACTAACTGGGACTGTGAGACGAATGGCACATGGTGGTTGTGTTTTCCCCAAAATGTCATTCATTCATTAAAACTGAAGGTGAAAGTATGGTGAGGGCGAGGAAGCAAAGTATCAAAATCAGAAAAGAAATCCCATAACGAACCCATGTAAATTATTGGACGGACCACCTCCGGAGGTAAAATGAAGGGACCTGTGTGTCTCAACTTAATTTGTCACTCCACGTGTCACTCAATTCCAAAATCCGTGTCAGCCCAGGTTGACTCTTTTATTACTCCCAGGGTGCGAGCGGAAATCGGAAGTCGTAGTTCCCAAGAGCTTGAAACATTATCGGATTGAAGAAAAGAGCTTTCTGAGTGCTCCATTACATTTCCACTGCCACTGCCAGTCAGTCCTCCATTAAAAATTATTATCTTACTAGTATTCACCGATATTTATTCTTCTCGTTAAAGAAAGTGCGTGCCATGACGTGTAAGTCAGTTCTGTCCCACAAATTCAACTTAAGAAGTTTCCGGTGATTTTTACAAGGTAACCACTTCTCAAGTTCAACCCAGATCGACTCAAAAACAAACCTGAGATATCACTTACGTCAAGTTCCACGGGCATATAAGCATAACCGATTTGTAGTCAGATAGAATTTGATGCATTGCTAGGAATTTTGGAAACAACTTCCTTCTAGAAATGCATAACTAAAATCACGACATAAAAATGCCGATGAACAGCAATGAATAAGGATTCAAAAAAACAAACTCAAGAGCGGAAACTTTTACCGGACACCTCAAATGATTTCTCCCGAATGTCCGAGCCGGGTCCAAGTTTTACATGAAGAGTTGAATGCTTGCAAGTCACATTTTAGTGAAGTTTTCTGAAACTTTTTCCCGGTTCAGTCCGGAAACTTCTGTGAAGTTATGACTGCTTACGAATGAAGTCACTCTCAAGAAAAAGTTGGTATTTTGTGAAAAAAAAATAGGTTTCCGTTCCAATTCTTCAGATGTAAGGAAACCCAAAGAATGTAAATAAAAATTAGTATTAGAATTTCTCTAGCCTATTTTTCCATGACTTCTGCCCGCTACCTGCCTACCCGCCGTGCCGACTTGACGTGTGAGTGAGAAAACTTTCTTTGACCGAATGTGGGGGGAAAAGTAGACATTTCTACCTGTTATTCCGTACCACCTACCTGGGAAGAATTCTTACGTTTTCCAACTGACCTAAAAACCCAGAGACAACCAGACATGCTCGCAGTAGGGACTCATTCAATGCAAGAATGAGCTAATGCAGGTAATGTCCTATTTCAGTTCAAACCAGTCAGAGAGTATTGATTGATGATGTGTAGAACACAGAGCAGTGCTGATTTCCTTTTGTACGGGAACATAATAAAAACAAAGGCTTTGACTTTTGTTACAACTTCTAAACCAGGTGCAATTAATTCATCCGAAAACAATCGAGAATGAAAGAACAGAGAGAATCCAGGAATGCGTTGAGTCATTGTTTAAAGAAAGTTAGGAGAAAGTCAAAGTGAAAGTCTTTTGTCTCCAACAAATCACTTTCTTCCAGTGGGTCGATAAGAAAATTTAATCGTAAGAGGAATGTATCCATTCTAAACCAATAAAAAGTAGACATACAACATGTAGACATTTCTGAGGACTAATCCATTTTCAAATTAGTTTTTCTTCCAAAAATTTTGTTTTTGTACCTATGCGACATTCTGCCGTAATCTTACAGAAACAAAAATGAAGAAAATGCGCAAGAAAAATTATGACATTAATTTCATTCCAAAAGAAGTCCAAGTACAGAAAATACAATTATTTTAAAGCGGAAACTATCAGGGCAGGTGTCTAAAGAGGATTTTATCCCGGAGTAGATGGACGGTTTGTCAAAGTAAAATTTTAGCACCACTGTACTTCACACTAGTACAAAAATCAGGGGAGGGGGCAACGCCATTGTACAGTGGAGGAATATGTCCGCAATGAAAATGAATTCTTCTGGATGTAATGTTCTTATAAGACGACGGTATAATATTCCTAGAACCAGATCAATTTGAGATTCGCCACAATGTCATACATATGACATAAAAAAAGGCGTATTTCTAAGATTTTTGATATAAAAATTGACAAAGAGAATGAGATGTGAACATTTGTTTGAATTCGACTCTGACAAACTTGTTAGACAGGTGCAGGTGTAGCCTGATAATAATACACAAGTGCCAGCAGTGACAGTGTGTAAATTCTGGGTGTTTATAATGATTCATGAATCGATAAAGCAATTTTCCTATTACTTTACTTGCCATGCAAATAGTCTACCTCCCTGCTAGCCACTTCAGTATGAATGTCCACTTTAGAAATCCAACCTCCTAAGCTTCGTAAGGAGCTTCTAACACGCGCCTTTCAGTGGAACACCATTACACATTAAGTTAAGTCTTTCGTGGAATATTTCGGGAATTTCTCTGTTAAAATACAATGTGAAACACCGATAATTATTAGTTCCGAAGAGATTCCCAGAGATGCATATTCATATCGATATTATAGAAATGATCTGCCGCCCGTCATAGTCAATTACATTAGTCATAGGGAGACCAAACATCATATAAAACAAGATCGTTCTGAAACGTTTGAGGAATGTTCGTTCGAAATATCACAAAATGAAACTACTGTTTCGTTGCCAATTGAAATTACTAATAGGAAATCCCGACCATTCCATTAAAAGTGAAAGAAAAGGAAATTCCTCCTTACTATTGTAAACGGCGTGTTTAGAATGTAAGCAGAAAGGTTTACGGTTATTTTGTTAGTCCATGTTACATCAGCAGGAAACGTGATCGGATATGATATGAACCTCGACAAGAATGGAAAAAATATTACAACGAAATATCGGACGATATTTGACCCAAAGAATCTGAAACTGCTAGGATTGAACTGCTAAACTAATTAATAAATACAATCCTATACCAACTAGTCTGACCACGGACTTAATATAAACCAAATTACGTTAAATTTTAATATTGAATCTACACATTCTTTCTAAATTACATCGGCATTGTAGTCTTCGGTTGACCAAATATATGTACACTCTTCAAAAATCTTTATCTCATTCCAAAATATTGCGCTGTTATAATATGAAGTTAGTAATCACGGACAGCATACGTATTAGAATAGAAATGTACAAATCAAAAACTCGAGTGACATGAAATTATAGTGGTGCAGTCAGAGAGGAGCGGCTGGTTAACGCATGTCTGATTTAATTTTCTTCAAAAAATTCAAATCCGTGCTATTTTTATGAAGATCTGTTTTTTTTGCCCTTAGCTCGAGGTAGATTTTTGATTTAAATCCTGGCTGAATCATTTTAACATTTGGTTACAGTTTTTTCCGCAAAACACAGGTTTCCCTTGCAGGTTCATGCGCCCAAAATGGACGCGTTAGGAATATCTCAAGCTTCACTCTGAAGGCTGGTTCTGATGAAATGGTTCCGCCGTTTCTAATTCAAAATTATAACAGTAATCCGTATAACAGCAATACGATGTCTATTGTATGGTACATTACTATTTTTTCGTTTTGTAAATATATTCCTATTATTCGTCGGACAGAATAAAGAATAAAGAGAGAACGAAATTAAATTCAATGTCTTATTATTGGAAATTCATTATCGTTATTTGTACTGACGTTTTTCGTAATGCATTTGTATTTCAGTAAATCCGAAACAGCGACTCTAGAATAATAAAACAAAGGTTACTGTGCACAAAGTACATGTATTTCGGTATGCGAGGTACACGTACACGTACCCGCTGGGAATGACCAGAGTTGGGTTTGGGTCGATTACTTTCAAAATCTTATGTACTTAATTATAATTTTAATTGAAAATGCAATTACGAAGTGCAGCTCAAATTACTCCATCAAATTTATGTTTTTTGGGTGTTCCTTAGTTCCTTTGGTTTTCATAGCCAAAATTTTGAATTGAAAAGACAGTGAAATAAAATGCATATTATTGCACTTACAACTACACACGATTCCCAGTGATAAAGTAATAATTACAATTATAAATTACAAGTTGCCGTTACCAATATAATTGATCCAAATCCAATTTCGGGAATTAACGTTATATGGCTATGCAATAATGCAATTCTCTGACAGCCTGGCATAAGTGCATATGACACTGCTTTTGCTAGATTTCGAACAACATACAAAAATTACGGTTTATCAAAAATAGTTTAGCAAGACCGCCTTGTACCAATTTATTTTGATGTACGGTAGCTGTCGAACTCGTCCTAAATAAGGAAGACTTTTTAGAAGTTCGAGTAGAGTAAAATTGAATTAGCCCCAGATATGTGCTGCTAAGCAGTGACAAAACTAAGGCTTTCCTTTCTAAACTGCAATAATTCTAGAATTTCTTCAACAACTTGTCAATAGAAAGTACCACAGTTCTAAAACACAAATTTTCTAAAAATGTGGATAAGAAAATGAGCTTTTTCTGTTTGTATGATGCAGTATTCCGTCCAGTCCAACCCGAAAACTATTTTCGAAAGCGTAAAAAATTGAGAAATATTTCAGAATTACGACTACGACTCTGAACTGTCCGTGCACGCTAGTGTATACAAATACAATAGAGTATTTCCTGGGAATGTATATCTCAAAATTTCCGTGGCCTGTCTCATTTCCACTTTCAATGTCCAAATTCCGTTTTTAAATTCATATTTATAAGAAATGTCATTGTGGATGCTCATGCTCCTCATGAGTGCATCTTGGGAAGCTTTTATTCAAAGTTATGGAATAAGCCAAAAGCTATTTCTTATTAATAATCCCCATGTTAATGCTGT